>JAODUD010000039.1:12590042-12604647 GCA_026784285.1 Stomatorhinus walkeri | reverse complement strand
GCATGCCCTGCATCACTCTATAGACAATGTTGCATGCCCTGCATCACTCTATAGACAACGTTGTATGCCCTGCATCACTCCATAGACCAGGGGTGTCAAACTGCAGTCCTGGAAGGCCACAGCCCTGTGTAGTTCAGTTCTTTCCCTGTTCCACCACAAATGATTCAGCTCAACAGCTGTGTGGTAATTAGCACTGGAAGTTGAATCAGGTGTATTAAATGAGGGGAAACCCAAAAATGTGCAAGGCTCTGCCCCCCCAGGACTGGGGTCCGACATCTGTGCTATAGACAATGGCGCATGCCCTGCATCACTCTCTAGACAATGGCACATGCCCCTTTGTCATGGTGTTAGATCACAGCATGGACCCTCTGTCACATTGTAGATCATAATGTGGTCTTTACTAGGACTGCCACAATGAGTCGACGTAGTCAATGACCTCAACGCTGGATATGGGTCGACATCAATATTTTAAATCAACACATCTTTTTATTTTAATACAATTACATTTATGATTTGTAAAGCACTTCAATTCATTATAACAAATGTTTAAACATCACTATGTAATTATGGGATTAGTTCAAATTATCACAAAACAGAAAGGTGGTTGTACGCTGCGACGCACAATGGCGTACCATAGTGGCGCTACCTTTATGCACCTGGAGAGAGAACACACAGGAGCTTTTCTAGATGATGGGCCGCCAGAATAAGCAAAACCACCCTTATCTGCTGTCTATTCGTGTTTATTCAATTAACATTAGAATGGAGAACTTTTCAATATCTTTTGTCCTTGTAGCTGCTAAACACATTCATTATTAAAACCATCTAATGCTGCATTAGAATCTGAATTGAATGTGTTTATGAAAATGTTTACGCTAAAATCTAGGTTTATTCTATGTTGATTGACCGTGCCACTGTAGATCATAGTGTGATCTTTACATCATGGTGTAGACCAGGGCGCGGGCCCTGTGTCATGGTGTAGATCACCGTGTGGTCTTTACATCATGGTGTGGACGAGGGCAGGGCCTGTGTCACAGTGTAGATCACAGTGTGGTCTTTACATTATGGTGTAGACCACTTGCATAGCTTGTGTCATGTCACCTGTCTTTGGGTGATAGGCGTGTTGCATCTGTCCCATCTCAGGCTATCTGCACAGAGGCTGGTCTAATGGCGTTGAGAGAACGCAGGATGAAAGTCACCAACGAGGACTTCAAGAAGTCAAAAGAAAATGTCTTGTACAAGAAGCAGGAGGGAACCCCAGAGGGGCTCTACCTCTGACATCATTGCCATTTCGTGTTACAACAAAGTGATGCATTAACCCCGAGATCAGTAACCATTTTGATATGTGCATAATGTGTTTTGTTCAGTACCAGACCAGATGTTGGGGTGTATACTGCTTGGTAGATAATAAATGTCACAACATGAAAGCCTGTCTGTAGCATGTGATTCTTTTGCGCATTTTGACCTTTGGATAACGTCTATCGTGAACTCCACATTTGCATTTATGGCATTTGATTATCAGCATGGTGGCTGACTAGGTTGTGGTGTAGACTCACACCTGGGGGCCTGGTGGGTTGAATACCACCACTGGTGTTTGTGCAATTTGCAAGGAATACCATTTCCATCTCCCTTTCATGCGCCAACAGCCCTTGAGAAAATCACAGGGCCCTGATTGGTATTCAGCCCTGCAGCCAATCAGCTGTGCCGTGGCGGAGGGGTAATCAGCACTGGAGAGCGCGATGCTGGAGAAGCAGCAGCTTTAAGGCCCTCATCCCAGGGAGTGCTGCTGGAGTGCGAGACCCCATCGGAGTGGAGTTGCCCGTCATGATGCTGCTATTTCTTTTGTGGAAAATGTCTAGGAGTCTGAAACTTCTCCACAGTATCGAACTTGCAGGTCAGAGAGCACAAATATTTGCAGAAGAGTTGCCAGCTGCTGCTGAAACTATCTTCAACAGTGATTAATGTTCTAATTACTGATTAACAGGGTCTGCCAGTCACAAATCAAAGCTTTCTACCTTTTCTGTCCAGGGCATCTAATTACCTAATTAGCCTTTGATCCATCAGCTAATAGAGAAGAGCCTGATGACCCAGCCTGGGACTGACCTGTGTGCAAATGCAGTGCAGCTTAATGTGATCTTATACCGGCTGGTGGTTAAGTGTGAGCTAAGCAAGTCAGTGTGGAAAGCAGAGAATGCTGGGTATCCAGAGGAACCCCACGGGGAGCGGGCGGAACTGTACACGCAGCTGGGGGTCGTCAAACCTGTGAGGCTGCAGTGCTACTTGCTAAGTCACTCTACTGTCCAGTATTTTCATACTTTCTCAATATATTGGTTTCCAAGGCATTTTCAGAAACGATGCATTGTTCAACTGCATGGGTTTAGAAACCCCCTAAATAACAGTATCTGAGACCCCCGTTTTCTTTGGGGTTAGGGGCAGCGCATTCGGGGGGGTGATGTGTTGTTGGTCGTTGTCTTCCTCCTTAGTAGATGACACCAATTGCTTTCAAATTTTTAGTAGCATATTCTGCAAATCATACATTGGGAACCTATTGAATTCCTCTAGTCCAGGGGTCACCCACATGATGCCCCCAAGGACCATGAGACTTGCCCGTGGACCTGTTCTAAAAATAGCACAACTCGCCAGTGAGCAGCGTCTAAAGTTAAATTTTATCCTGTTGCTATTCTTCTTTAATCACATTTGCATTTATATAGATTTGAAAATGACAATATCTAAAAAAGCATTTAAAACGTATGGCTCAGTACCTGTGAAATACCTCTCAATTTCAACAAGGATGGAGACCCCTGCCCTAGTCCTTCTGTTATGGATTACATTACATGGCCACTAGGTGGCTCCCTTAACCATTATTTTCACAGAATTTTTTTTTTTATTTCTTATGAACTTTTCCTTCTTTATACTATGATCCAAAGCCTCTCTGACCCTGTACCGATGCTCAAGAAGAAGCACCGCTGGTATCTGGAGCACCAGCCAAAGTTGCTTCAGTTGTCCATTGTGGACTTTCTCCTTGGGCTGAACGATGCAGAGTCACGCTGCTGACCAAGCATGACGGACACCTGTTTTGTGACAGAACGATGACACATGACTGCTTTGTAATTATTAATGTAAATATGCATCTTGTGAATGAGTCAGGGCAATTTTTTCAGGCGAGGGAACAGACCGTGCTGAGGGGCTTCTGGGAAACGGTGCCCCCGGTGGCCAATGGTGACCCGTTGGCAGGACGCTTAGATACTCCGCAGGGGCTAATGGTCTGATGGTCCTGGTGCAAAGATGAAAGATAAAAGTAAACGCCTTATACTTTACCATGTGGAAGTTCACTGATTTGAATGCAATCTATACAAAAGTATTTAGACTCTACATAGGTGGCTCTCATCTTGTATGGGTCACTGTTGATCTCTGTAGTTCACTACATGGACCAGTCTACCACTATGAATTAACAGAATTGTAAATGAATCACAGACTAATTGCTTCAACTGTTCACAAATCGCTTGACTCCAAATATACCCAGGCATCTTCCATACCTACTTATCCTCCACAGGGGCACTGTGGGCCTGAAGGCAGGGCACTCGCTGGGCAGGATGCCAGTCCATTACAGGGGACACACTGCCACAATCACACACACAATGGGAAACGTACAGGCCCCAATTCACCTACTCACATGTTTTTGGACCGTGGCAGGAACCACACACAAACACATCTAAATTCTGCACATGCAGAGAGACTTGGGACGGATTCAAACCATCATCCCAGGCGAAGTGGGGCTACAGCGTGATCCCTGGGCCAGCGGGCCATGCTAATTATAGCCCTAATTAAATAAATATCCATTTGTTTTCCAAAATGACCTTCACTCAGTGTTAGCTTTCTGAATAATATAAAGTACTTTACTGTCAGTTATTAAGAAAACTAAATTATGTGGTGTAACAGAACTCAAGCTCTAAATGCATAACAAAGCAAGAAACATCAAAATGATGATCAGCATCCAGAATTTTTCTAATTATTATTTGCGAGCTTCACCAAAGCATCACAGTCCTACACGATTTCCCTGGAATTCCATTTCCATCTCCCTTTCGTATGCCAACAGCCCTTGAGAAAATCTCTGGGCCCTGTTTGGTATTCAGCCCTGCAGCCAATCAGCCGTGCCGTCGTGGCGCGCTAATCAGCACTGGAGAGGGTGATGCTGGAAAAGCGCCCGCCGTAAGGGCCTCATCCCAGTGAGTGCTGCTGTTTTCTCTCTCTCCCCGTCCCTCTGCCGTGTCCTCAGCTATTACTTACTGATCTGTGATCTGTTCCTTTATCTCACGGGTTGAATATGTAATGAACAGAGGACGTGTGCAACGGCCTTTTCATCCAAACTGCAAGACACCTGCTTCATCCTTACTGTAAAAACAGGAGCGATGTTAATAATCTGCTTTTGTATTCACCATAGCCCTCCTTTTCTAATGGGCAGCATTTCCTCCTGATCGCCATTTTCCTTTGTACACGATGCCCCCTTTCATAGTCTCATGCCCCAAGCTCACTGCCCTACTTTCCTCTTCTCCTTTCACCATCTATCCTTCCTTATGTGTCCTCTTTCTCCCACTGCTTCTGGCGTCCTTCGATTACTCGGTACCTTCACCTCTTTTATCCCATTTTCTCCACCATTATCCACTCTGCTTCCGTCTCCTCCCCTCCGCCACATCCTTCCATCCAGAGTTTTTCTCCTTTGCTCTTCCATCTCTTCATCTCTCCATCTTTGTTTCCTTCTTTTACTCCTTGCGCCCTTCACTGGCGTGCTCCATCTGCTTCCTCCATTTTTTTGTCTGACCACTAGGTGGCTCTTGTGGCTGAAGTTTAAATCAATATGGTTTAAAAAGAGCCAAACCTTTGTTTTTAACTAAGGAAAAAGGAATGAAAATCGACACTAATGCAGACCAAGAAGGCACCAATCCAGTTTCCATCAACACTACATAGAAGGGAATGAATACACATCACAGAGAATTTCCATGTTAAGACTAGTGACCTGGTTTAATTCTCATACATGCAAATCACTTGGGCTTCCTTGATAAAGCACCAGAACATCGGTGCATAAACTGGAGGCGCGACCTGCTCTAATGTTCTAACTTGGTCATTCTTCAACGGCCCAGAGTCCCCTACCTCATACCCTAAGCATCCTGCCCTCGGCTCCAGGCCCTTTGTGACACTGCACTGGAAAAGCTGTCGTTGAAGATCGTGTGACTGGTGGATATAATCCTTTCTGCCCAAAACTCTCTCTAGTCAAAATTGTAAAAACCACATCGCATAAGGGGCATGGCCGTCTCCAATAGATGGAGCATCTTACAATCCCATGTCATGTGCTTCTACAAGCAATTTGTGGCTCTGCTTTTATTGCTTTTGGGAGACAAGAAGCTCTCCACACTACACACATGTGGCTCCACATCAACACCCTCACATCACCGCACACAGCAAATAGCTCAGTAATATATTTTTTTTCCGCTGGTGAAATTATTCACGCTTATACATTTATATACACGAGGCTTTTTCCTCTTTGCTCATCCTTCCAGTCTACCATACCTACCTTTAGTTCCCTGTTTATTTAATTTTCTCCTGGCATGGAAAGCAGGAGATGATTGTAAGTGTTTACAATGTATTATGATTATGCTGATGATTAATTTCCATAAGAGTCATATCCTGACTGCCGCTTCAGATTCATCATTAAATTATGGTTTGTCCTGATATTTAGCCACCCTAAGTTCTCTTGATAACCGTATTAATAGTAGCCATACAGGTTTGTAACTGCTGACCTGATAGCGATATTGTAGCAAAGCAGCTATAATTATAAGATCAAATTTCATTTGTATTGCATTTCTTTGTTTTTCTTCCCTTCACTGTCTAGCATGCTGGTTTATGTCTTACCTGGATTTCTTTGAATTTTGCTCTACTTTAATTTTGCTTGTAGAAACTCAATGTTCATTTTAATCTACAGAAACAGTACACCAACAAGTTTTTTTTTTATTATTGTTTATATTATTTGGCATATCATCCAGTACTTTGTTTATTTCTAATATATTGTGCTATGGTGTATAAACAGCATTTAAATTTACTTTGCAGTAAAGCACATCATTGTCAATATGAACAGATACACACACACACACACACACAAACAAACCACGTAGTCCTCTAACACTCAGAGGCCAGCCTCCCTTGGATGAGATTCAGTGTCATTTTCTCTCCAGTTCTGCACCCCCATTCTGTCATCTGCTTAAACCAGCGAGAACCTGATGACCGCTGAGGAATTTGAAGGAGAGGGACCATCTGACAAACTCTAGCACTCCAAAACGCAGAGCCAAGGCTTAACCTTTGATTTCTCTGGATCCCGAAGGACCTTCCTCTGGGAGAATGAACCAAATATTGTTCATATTTATTGTTTGGAAAAAAAAAATAACAACATGCCCATGAGCTAGAAATGCAGCAGCTGATCGTCAAATACAGAGCTCAGTATAATTAACTAAATCCATGATATGACTCATGTTGTGTTGCCTTGCAAATATGTTTCACCATGCCAGTCCAACCACTGCTTCAACACACTGTACACCTAAGCCCATCAACTCCACGAAAAACACAAACCTGACCATATCAGGTGTGGTTTATTCTGGGCAAATACTTCAGACTCCTGCAGGTATGTTTTGTAGTTTTTAGTCTTCATTCAAATGACAGCCTCTGTAAGCTAAACGCAATTTAATCACAATTTGTAGGATGCCTCATGCACAAATAAATCAATCACTCCATCCATCCATCCTTTATCCTGTACAGGGTCACCGTGAGCCTGGCGCCCACCTCAAAAAGTAGACTGGAACACCGTGTACAAGATATCAGTGTGGCATATACAAAAGTATTTCATATTTCATATAAATTACTGAATAAAAATGAAGCTTTGAAACCCACATTTCGTGGTTTTAATAGGTAATGTCAGTCACTCTCAATTTATCCCAATGACAATGAGCAACTAATGCAAAAAGGGTTCCATCCATTTTCTGCAACTGTTTGTCCTGTTCAGGGTCACAGGAGATCCTATCCCAGAGGCCACAGGTGCAAGCCAGGGGACAACCCAGGCTGGGGTGCCAACCCATCACAGGGCACACTCACACATGCTTAACTATGGGCAATTTGGTAACTCCAATTCACCTCAGCTTGTATTTGGACTGTAGTGGGAAATTGGAGTATGTACAGGAAACCCCACAATGAAACGTGAAGAACATGCAAACTCCACACATCGAGTCATAGTGGAGACTCGAACCCTGGTCTCAGAGGTGTGGGGCCCACAGTGCTAGCCACTGCATCACTCTTCAAAAAGAATTAAACCAGCTAGTTATTGAAACACATGATCATTCCACCCACAGTCATTTTTAAAGCCCCATTTCTTCTCTAAACACAAAAACTAGACTTGAGATATACATGCAATTTTTTTACTGAAGCAAACAAGATGAAAAGCTGCTTGACAACCTGTCAGCATGACAACAAGAAATACAGCAATTTAACCAGCTGTAGATAAGAGATCTACAAGAGAACTTTTTCCTTCCATAATGCAGAATGAATTTCACTCTTTATAGCAGATAACAGAAAGTGTTAAATCACACCTTTAAGTAGGCTTACGAATGTAAAGGCTCCATTCTTTTTTTAGGTGTTTAATAAGAAAATCACATGACATTTAGGGAACTTACGTAAATTTATAAAGGCATTCACTTTCACAGATTTCAGAAGGTATTTCTGCGATGATTCTTCACACCTGCATATTTCGAAATGCAGTCTGTTTCAGTTTCAGAGCCAGGGCTCATCTGACTTCAAACTGCACCAGTGGCCAGAAGGTGAACTGGTAGGTTAGAACTGCAAACCCAGCACTACACAAATATAGCGGCATTAGAAGGCTTGGACATGGTGTAAATCACGCTTGGGCTAACGAGGAATACCGTCAACCGTGTGCATTGAAGTAACACTCAAGTGATGCTTAGTTGTGCTTCAATATTGTAATGACTGGATTGAACTGAGACACTTCCCCTGTCCATCCTAAAATTTCTAGAGAATAAATAAAACAGTAGAGACATTAAGGAATGTAGCAACAACGAGGTTTATGAGCATTTTTATACTTTGAGATTTTAGATACTCCTTAGGGTTAGACCCTTAGAGATCAGCCCCTAACATTGCTTCTAAAGTGAAAACCAAAGGTAACTAAGAAGTGTGGTACGTTTGTGTTTGTAGTGCTCTGGTTTTATTTACGATAAATAGAACAGGGCTATAATTATGAGCCTGTTGACCTTCTACAGAAACACATCAGCTAAGGTGGGGAGACACGTACCACCAGGCCTCAGCCTCTGCTTTTTGCCAGCGTGGCAGAGCCAGCAGCCAGCAAACATCTAAGAGTCACAGCGGAGATCCGACGCCAAAACCTATTCCATCGGTCCTCGGGGACGAGAACCATGTGGGTTATAAATTAGCTGTATGACACAAAAACAAAGTTAAGAACTTGTACTGAAAAGTCACTTTATAAATTGGATCTCAAAATGCCCTACTACAGTCCTACAGACTTGAGTATAAACTGTCTTAAACGTGCCTGAAACAGAAGCTTCTGTTTCATTAGGTCAAAATTATTGTTCTCAATGATTGTGGCTTATTGTCAAAAGGCTCTAAATATTCTGCTACTATAAAACAAGTGTAAGCGTGAATGTATTTTATTTTATCTATTATTAATTATTATTACTGTATATGGATGATGGACAGAAATCCAGGAGCCATTACTCTATATCAGTGTCCCATTACAAAAAGGGTGGGGGCAAAATGGAGAAGGGACCCCTATATCCTGAGACTTAAAAGACCTCTTAAGGTTTCCCCAGCTCTGTGCAGCAAAAGCACAACAGCCCTTCTAAGAGACTGATCACTCTCACTGTGCACGTGCTCAGGGCTGGAGAGTAACTGCACTGCTGCCTGCAACAGCAGCCCCCACCTTCCTAACAACCTCTTCTGTCCTAACCCATCTGACCAAGGGCTTCTCCTCTTGGCGTTTAGTCAAAAGGCTCCGATGCTTCACCTGCATTGAGTCTGCAGTGCACCCAGACACACTGGTGTGCTGTTTTTAATTCTTTATTTAATAAGCAGCCTGCATACTTAGTTATTATTATTAATAATAATAATAATATTTTACAACATTCCAGGTTAAATATGTCTCTCAAAAATAGAACAAATGTTATGTTGCTACTATCTGTCACGGGAAATACCCAGTATGATGCCAGAAGAGTGTGGCAGTATTTTAGTATAGCATGTGCAGGTATTCAAGCACACAACTAGATTTAATGGTTGCAACTTGGAATTCTGGTCATTAAATATATTCAAAAACGTTGGCAGATAGGGTAACTGTCTTGTCTCGCTAAACTTTCCTCTGTATCATAATGTAGTAATTGTGTGTCTGACTTCTTGTGGTATATAAGATGTAAATGTTTTATAATGAGTACTTAAAGACAAGTTCACACTATAGATTCTTTATGCCCACCGAAATACAGACGAAATAGCTCTAGGGATCATAAACCTATTATAAAATTAGTCAGATGTTTAATTTTTTTAATCGTTTCAAACAAAATGTGTGTTGTTTTCGGTTGTTAATCCAGTGTTCGTCAATGATATTAGTTACCTTTAATCTAAGGAGAATTTAAACTCTCCGTTAAGATTTTTAAAGTTTGAGACAGTTTCCACTTTACTGTTATGGGCAGAAAATGATCTGTCCCTAACGAATAATCCGCTCACCTACCACGCGGTTGGACTGAACCCAAAGTATTATTTTTTTAATTCAACTGCGGATTCTCTAAACGAAAAACATACAACTATGCGGTTTACAGTAACCAGTATCTAGTCCCCATTGGTCTACGTTCGCCGTCCACGGGTACAGATACTTCCGTATAGTACGTCCAAAAATCCATGCATTCACGTAGGAAAACGTACTAAAACAGGAATTGCAACTTCTGCCCAAATAACAAACTCGTAAAAAATGTTAAAGCGCATGAAACGGCTTTTGTCTTTTTTATGAGGTTACATTCATCCCACTTCCACCTAGCGCCACTGCTTGGCGCATTGCGGGTCTTACATGGCCAATAACTCGCGACAACACACCGTGTACAACATTGCAGGTTTCCTCTGACCAATAGGCTGCGCCGTCACAGAGAGCGTCACGATGTCTCCGGCGTCAACCAGGAAGTATCCTTCCGCTGATATTAAATAGTGCATTGATTGAGTGAAATTGAATGCTTTACGGAAAGTAATAAATTGTTTGTGGTTTCCTACTGATTATACGGGCAAATGTGATATCTTAGTAATCACCCCCACCAACAAACTGTGTGGTTAGTTGGCCAGTGTTCATACTGATCATGCAATTGTTGGCACATATTGCGCAATAGTGAATCCTTATGAGGCAAATTTATCCCATTTAGCTGCTTTCTTCAGTATGTTACGAGAATACATCCATTAAAATAATTGACACTAATAAACAAATTGCGGGCTACATCCACAATTGTGATAAGTTAATATTCACGTTAACAACTACCCAGTTCATATACGGTCACTGCGACATGTAACTGCAACAAGTACACGTTTCTATAATTCATGCATTCAAGAAACGAGTTATAGCATATTCATGTTTGAGCTAATCATGTTTATCGGAACGATGAATAGGAAAGCCTTCTTTTAAATCTTCACCTTCATTGTCTGAATGAAACAACTGCAAGAATGATAGTTTTCCAGACATGAAACCAAAACTCTTGTGTGTTTGATATTAATATTCTATACAATTAATGAGTAGATAAATATATAGCATCTCTTAAATATTGTAACTGGATATACTAATAAAATTAAAATATAAACACCTGTGTTCATCGCAACAGTTGACCTCAAGTGTGGAACCTTCCTTCGCATGCAGTCACCCCTTATGAACTTTATCAAGGTACTTCTACGCAGAACACGTGCTGTATTGCAAATATTCAAACTACATAAGTTCTCCCATTAATTACATCTGGACATTATTATGCATTAGCACAGTGTGTATGACAGGTATTTTCGCGATTCGGATGGTTTACCGCACCGACACTGACTCCACGGCAACGTCGCCAGCCGGAGACAGCATTTCCGACGTGCTCGTCCCCGCCCTCTATTGACGGCTCAGTGGGAGGGGCTTCGAAATGATTCCTACGGAACGGAAATGAGGAAGTTCGCGATGAGTGGCCGTGCGGCGGAGGAATACACATTTACGGAGATATTGACAGAAGTAGATACACACCTTCAGCCCACGGCCAGAGATTACACTCGGATTCGAGCAGCTGTCTGGTTTGCTTAGTAGCTAGAGGACTTAGTTCCACTCGACATGGTATGTATTTTGAATTGATATACTCTGCTCTTATATGAGGATGACTTTCGAATGTAAGTCTTAGGTACGGGACATATAAGATAGGAATTTCATCGAGGAGAAACAAGTGTGATTCGCATGTGGTATTTCTTGTAATATCTACCTGGTTATGTTTTTTTTGCATAGGGATTGGTGATTTTTTTTTAAATAAACGCGCAATGGCGATCGCTCAGCGTTGATCTTATTCTCCACCTCTTAAAGCTTATCGTACTTAAATTAATGTTCAGGACCATTGGGCTTAGTGAAACTGTGCTTGGCGTTGACAAAATGGAGCTGCGCTCTCCGGTGGATGTGAGTCTTCGCGGCGGTGCTGGGTGGGTGGCGTGCGGGCTGCTTCTACGTGGGACGTCCGGTGGTCTCTCTCGGGTCGTAGAGGCGATTGATACTGCGCCCCTTTGGGATCAACGATCGGATGCAGCGCATTGCCGGGGGGCGGTCGGTGAATTTACCGAGTAGATCTGGCCGGCCTGCTTATTCCCCTGCCTATGGTGCACTCGGCTGGCATGTATCGCCTCGGGCTGGGCTGGGTTTTTGTGTGTAACGCCTTAAGTCCGCCGACCCGCTTGGATCTCATGATCGAAGTCATGGACTTGGTTAGACAGCGTCACGGGTACCTGCGGAGCCGAGTCCATTGTATCACCTTCGCTTTTCATCGTCTATTACACCCCCCTTTTTCGATGGAAAATGACAAAATATATATTATTGATAGGCTACTGATCAGATGTTAAGGTTTTTTAGCCAATTAAAAATGTTTTATTGAGATCTTCATCTCATTTTAAATGAAACCTCAGTGCAGCTCAGTCTGTCCTGTCTTCCACGGTTGGGGTCTTTGCCCACGTTTACTGCACCGCCGCAGCTGCGGCCGATGAGAGGGAGTAGGGACAGGATCCGGGCGGCACATGGACCTGCGCTGCCCGGCACGCACCGTTTTCGATGGAGATTTGTAGGTTAGACGGGTTTTCATGGGGGGTTGTCGCTGAACGTGGCGTAACTCTGAATGCGTGCTGCGAGCATCCTTCGAGAGACTAGACATTGATTTCCGTATCTTATAATGCAGAGTATGCCTTGTCCATCCTCGCTGCTGTGTGCTTTTATAGGATCAGGTGTACTCCTGAACTATACTGTGCTTTTTAATTTGGTTTTAATAGTCTGGCTTGATAAGACAGACTATCTTGTTCTGTGTCAATTTCGCATCTTGTTTGTCAAGGTGAGTTATAAGGCTGTAATCTCATTGAGGATTATCCCTCAACATGCACCTTTCCGGACCTGGTAGTGTTTATTAGGAAACGCTTAAAACACATTGTAACCTGTAATATATTAATCACTTGGGGATTTGACTTCAATATGAAATTCTGGTGTTGCGTGACCAAGCAATAAACTGCTAGAAGGATTTCGACTTTGTAGCCTTCGTTATTCCTAACAGCACTTTTAGTCAATAGAAGGGTTTTGAGTAAAGAGAAAAACCAGCAAAAACGGCTTCTCATTTAAATATATATGCAATAGCTGAGGCAATGCATAATGTTTACCTCGTTTTTGGGAAATAACTTATGGGCTGAGTTTTTTTTTTTTCTTTTTTCTTTGGACAACATTATTCTGAAGATTCCTTGGCTTCAGATGAATTCAGCCTCTCTATCCTGCCAGTTTTTAATAATTTCTTACAAGCAGAAACTTTGCCCAGGCCATTACCCATTTGGGTGGCAGACGGAGTTCTTGGGAACCGTTTGGAAGATCTTTAAACATCCTCTAAAGTCACACAGTTAACATCTTACACTTTCATTTGTGTGACCTTTCAGAGAATTTCGTGGGGGTTTCCATAAAGTTTTTTTTTTTTTTTTTTTTTTTTTGGAATTGCCTGGTAACTTTCCCAAATTTGGCGAAATCCATCACATAAAAATAAGGCCCATTTAATGACTGATTATTATCCCATTAGTGAGAGCCAAAATTGAGGTATGAAGGTTTCTCAGCATGATGCTATAGTGTGAAATTGGTTAATGGGCTGTAGGTGTTCAATCAGTGCATTGCGTAGCTTTAGCGTCTCAACTCCAGACAACAGAGGAGACTCCTGGCAAAGACCAGGACAATGAGTAGCTGCTGCTCTTTTGGTTTTCAGATGGGTTTTCTTTTCCCCCAAATGAACTCCCCTTCTCTGACCAGCACAGCCATCCGATTGTTTGGGTGACACTTTCAACAGCCTTGTAAAGCTAAATGATTTTTGAAACCTTATCACTCGAACAAGTGAAAGGAATCCGTTAAGCTAGGCATGACTCTAAGGGAAAATGACTCCAGACATCATTGATTGCTGGACACCAGTACTGCTGTCATGCAAACTGCTTATATGTGTAGATTCTGTTTCACTAGCAACTTTTAAACTTTGATCTATCTGTAAATATGACAAACAAGCTTATGGATTTTGATTTTGCTCAAAGCCGTGAGCAAATCTTGCTGCTTGTAGCCGTGTTTGTATTATGTTTTATTTAGAGGAACCAGTCTGACCTCTCTCTGCTACGTTTAGTGGTTACTCTGGTCTTTGTTCCTGGTTTAAATGCAGTATTCCCTTGAAGCCTGTTTTTCTGGCAGTTCTGTTAGGCATTTATGAGGTCAGATTCTATACAGAAAGTAGCATTTCTTAAGGTCATGGGGTCAGCAGCAGATGTACAGGCGGTTGGTCACCTCCACGAGTCAGAGGTTGGCACTCTTAACAAGCGTGACCCCTCCCTGATTCCGCTTTAACCATTTATCCCCTGCATTGCAAGCCTGAACACTATGGCAGGAAATGCAAGGCATGAAGAATAGGGCACTCTGGAAGGGGTGACGTGCTGTTAAATTTAACAGTATAGTAGTCATGCCTTTCTGTTTCTCAGGCATAGTAAGGCCTGTGTTCCTGTCCCTTGACTGTGGGAAAGGTTTTTTTTTTTCCCTGTCTCTCTTCCTTGTTCACATGGCAGAAATTCAGGTCGATGAGCTGTTCCGCTCAGTATACCCTCTCCCGCAAAATGCCTGTGCACACAGTCCAGAGCATAAGCTGAATCCGATGCTGTTTTAAAGAGGTCAGAGGGCCAGTGGGTGTTATAGCGGCAGCACATTATACCCCTCAGCATGTGCCACATCCTGCATACCCCTGTATCTTTAATCCTTTAACACCTGGTGACTCCAGGCTGCAATGGGGCTTGGGGGCTC
>JAODUD010000039.1:12563412-12573693 GCA_026784285.1 Stomatorhinus walkeri | reverse complement strand
AGGAACATCCCACTGTCAGTGTAGGGGGGTACTGACACTGTGCTGTCAGCATCATGGTGCATCACCCAGGAACATCCCACTGTCTGTGTAGGGGGGTACTGACACTGTGCTGTCAGCATCATGATCCACCAGCCAGGAACATCCCACTGTCAGTGTAGGGGGGTACTGACACTGTGCTGTCAGCATCATGGTGCATCACCCAGGAACATCCCACTGTCTGTGTAGGGGGGTACTGACACTGTGCTGTCAGCATCATGATCCACCAGCCAGGAACATCCCATTGTTAGTGTAGGGGGGTACTGACACTGTGCTGTCAGCATCATGGTCCACCACCAAGGAACATCCCATTGTCAGTGTAGGGGGTACTGACACTGTTCTGTCAGCATCATGGTCCATCACCCAGGAACATCCCACTGTCTGTGTAGGGGGGTACTGACACTGTGCTGTCAGCATCATGGTCCACCACCAAGGAACATCCCATTTTTGACACTGTTTCTCAACCCTGTGTGTTTTGGAAGGATTATTTGCTATCCATTCATTTCTTGCTATCCATATTGCTTTTCAATAAATATTTCCATTTCTTGTTTCTTATTGGGCCATCTTTTTGAATTTCCAGACCAAAGCATCTTTATAAGTCAGGCTTCTGGTTCCATCAGCCCCTCACCTGTCCCACTCCGGCATGCAGCCGCTTTGTACAGCAATTTGAAGAGGGTCCGGTTGGCAGGTTCCCCCAGCAGAGGTTCTGAAGTCCAGCACAGTCTCGTGGCAGCAGCGTGTGCCGGGGATCATACGAGCGTGCTCTGCTCTGACAGCTCACGGCCAGGGAGATCTCAAAATAAAGTGTCTGTCAAGCCATCACAGGCAAGCACAGGGCGATAGCGGCCAGCGGTGCTGCTGGGGGGGGGGGGGGCTCGGCTGGGAGACTCCGCTGACAGAGAGGCTCACAAAAGCAATGTCACTCAGAGAGATTTTTAGTCAGTTACTAACAGGACAGAAAATATGACAGACAGACTAAGGGTGAAAAAAACAGCACTACTGAGGATAATCCACAGTGATAGTTATTAAAAGACAGCATGTTTCTTTTTAATATTTAAGGAGGAATTCCCATGGAAACTGCACCATACATCCAACTAATTAAACGATAAACTTACCCGGAAACAACTACAGTGGTCAGCATGGTATTCATGCAGAGGCCCCCGCGGAGATTTAGAGGACATGCCTCTGAAGGGCGAGTGGGAATGCTGCTGAGCTGAATGTACACCACAAACCCAGGGCCACTTAAAGCACAGCAGCCCCAAAGCAGGCTGGGAAATCGGGATGGCAGATATATGGGAACACTGTCGCTGAGAGAGCAGGTCCTTCAGCTAGCAGCTTTTTGAAAAGTTTAAGATGTACTGGTGATGTAAAGGTTATCTAAACTCTAGAACAATGTCTCCCAATCTGGTGCTCAGGGACTGGCAGGGAGCAAAAATGTGGACTTACTGGTAGGGGGACCGGAGGGAGCAAAAATATATCAACATGTGGGTCCCTGAGGACCGGATTGGGAAACACTGCCCTAAACACAAAGGTAAGCTGAATAGGGTGAACATGGTTCTGCCTGCTGCTCAAAATGACCAACCTGACTGTCCTCTAGTCAAGTGATTAACCTGAAGGGTGCTCATGTATATATACATGGCTGCATGCTTATTTAACCCCAAATGAACCAAGCGCATGAAACACACACACACACACACACACACACACAAAGGTGTGTAATTATATCTTTGTGGGGACTCTCCATTCATTTCTATAGGGAAAACTAATCACAACACCTTAACTTTTTTGACTGCAGTTACTGCTCGCACGACATCAACAAAAGAGGTTTTTATTACATTGTGGGGATCAAAGGGTCCCCACAATATCATTCAAACATAATCCACACACACACACACACACACACACATGCACACCCATGTATGTAGGGTAAACATATCCTTATGGGGACCGCTCATTCATTTCTATAGGGAAAATGCTAATGCTAACTATGANNNNATAAGGGAAAAAAAACAGATATTTATCACACTATGGGGACATTGTGTCCCCATAAGGATAGGTATACCCGCTCATAATAATGATAATGAGAAACACATCTAAACACAAACAAAATATCTCGATTTCACACACTGACATGTAAATGCCTGCAACTCAGCCAAAAGCCAGGCTTCACCGAGACCTGTTGGTGATCAATGGCCTGTGCTATCTAACCTTAAGGGCAGCAGAACAAGCTATGGGAACAGCGGCTGTGCAACTGACAGATTATCAAATGACATTTGACACCAGTCTGCTGTGAAAGAGGCTCCTGTCAAACTCGATCTCCTCTCAAAGATGCCTCTGTGCTCTGTGCTTCCACTCTTAGCTGTTTAAGCTCCAGTCTAACGTGAGACTGGACAGTACCAGAGGCCCGAGCCCGTCCTTGCCCCAGTATCAGCCTCAGTCCCTATCGCTTTATTGAAGTCAGTCTTTCGGTCACTGCTGCACTGAATGCGAGGCACTGTTTAACAAGTCACTCTGAAATCCACAGTCTTGGCTGCTCCAAGACAGAGCACTTTCAACCACACCTGTAAGTTTCACTGCAGGGTTTGGTAAAAGGATCAAATAGAGCTCTCTGTTCATTCTTCATGCAGACATCATATGTGATATATTATTATCAGTAACCTCAATGAATAATGATTACTGCACTGAATGTATTATAGGATTCTGCTGAAATTATCATGCTTGCTGTTTTAGTTCATACCTCTTATAAAACATTATGACATAAAAGTTAAGCACCCAGACGGAGTGGTGGGGTGAAACGAATCTGTATGGCAAAAGGTCATGTGACTGTATCGCAGTGATTATAATATCAGATTAAACGGACAACGCAGTTGGCAGTATGGGCACACTGCTGGTCACATGACAGTAGGGTGTGGCACCTCCACACCCCCCCAGGCCTGGATGCATGCGGCGATACCATGCGGAAGGGAGCCGTACAGCCGTTATCCTCTCCTGCAGCATGTCATCCAACAGCTGTGGTGCCCTGGAGGGGATGGCAGTACACACACACGCACACACACACACACACACTGCTTTGTAATTATATCTTTGTGGGGACTCTCCATTTATTTCTACGGGGTAAACTCTAATCACAACATGATGACCTTAACCCCTACCCAGCCCTAACCTTTACTATAAGTAACCAAGCTAAATATGAGACTTTCGGCATTTTTACTTTTTTATTGCTCTCACAGATCTTCATGGGGACCTGAGAAATGGTCCCCACAACGTCAAAAAAAAACTCCCCACAAAGTAATATAAACCTAATCCACACACATGCACACACACCACAGGCATTCATGCAGCTGTATATTTTTCCTATTGTGCTGCACACATGTAGAACAGCTAGTGACATTGTTCATAGCGATCCTGTCTCCATGCTGTCTAGGGGTTGTCCATCCATCCATATCCTGCCACATATCTAGAGTTGGGTTGTGGGGGCGGCGGTCTAAGCGGGACCTCACAGACCTTCCTTTCTCCAGCCACCTCCTCCAGCTTCCCCAGCTCCTTCAACTCCTCCAGGGGGATAGCAAGGCGTTTTCAAGCGTGTGGTCTGCCCTGGGGTCTCCTCTTGGTGTGCCTGAAACACCTCCCCAGACAGACGTCCAGGAGGCATCCCGGACAGACGCCCAAACCACCTCAGTTGACCCCTCTTGATGCAAGGTTCAACTTCGAACTCCTCCCAAATGTCCAGGTCCCTCACATTATCTCTAAAGCTGAGCCCAAACACTCTGCGAAGGAAATTAATTTCTTTCCTTTTGTATCTGAGATCACATTATTTGGCTCGCTCCCCAAAGCTCATGACCATAGGTGAGAGTAGGAACGTACAATCACCGGTAAATCCATATCTTTTCTTTCAGTCCCGCTTTCTCTTTAACATGACAGTGCGGTACTGCTTCCATCTATCTATCTATCTATCTATCTATCTATCTATCTATCTATCTATCTATCTATCTATCCGTCAATCCATCCATCCATCCATCCATCTATATATTGCATCTAACATTGTCATTCCTTCGTCTTGAATCCCTTCCATCAGATGATTCTTAGTCACCTGTGACTCTTCTTATCAGTAGGTTCTTCCCATGTACAAACAAAAGCTTCTCTTAGCTTCCGTTTAGCTTTCAGCATTCCAATCGCAATTATCTCTGCATGTCAGGCACAGTGATTGTGTTTTTTTTGCAAACCCACGCGTACCGAAGGTGTCCCATAAGGAATGCTTATCTCGCCAAAAATGAGATATGTATCGTAAGCCCCACACAGGGCATGCTTTTCCAGCGGATCCACTCATCAGGAGACCTTAAGGCCACCCTTGACATGCTCTGAGAAGGACACCAATGCCCTTGAATGGAATTCCCCCTGAGACTGGCCCGGCAAACCCCACTAATGTCACCGGCTATTTCCCTGCTGAGCAGAAATCCTACTGCGCTGTGATCTGAGGGATAGGGGGCCGGGTCGCTGATCTGATTGGTAAGGATGTGCATGCATGTGAGGATGATGGGAGAAGGTGGGTCTCCCCCGCAGTGGGCACTGGGACCTGGAAGAGGATCTGATACAGAGCAAATCCTAATCTGATTATACAGGCACCTTTGATGCAGTCCCCAGTGTGAGGCCTTCCTATAAAGGAGGCAGGAGCACCAGGGTCTCCCTGGCATCTCTGGGTTATCAGAGAGGGGTCCTGTGCCACGGCCGACAAATGGCAGGTTACAGCCTTTCACAGCAGCTGACATCAGCAGCGACATATGAGATTTCCGTTGCCTTTATCTTCCAAAGAATCCTATTTGTTACGATCTGGTATTACGTAAGGGTCATTTGCATAAGCTTCCACTGGTGAACTGTGGGAAATGTTTTGTTTGCTATATGCACAAACCTTTCAAAAAGAGAGTGTCTTTGAGAAAGGAAGGGATATTTAACCAAAATGTTTGTTGTAGCTGTTCTATGACAGGTCTTAATGAACACATTTTTATGATTGTTATTTAGGGATTTGAGAAACCATGTATCAGATAATGAGACTGAGCAGTGCTTGGGTCCGTGGTGGTTTAATCACTTTATTACTTTCATTTGATTGGACGCTGCACTGGTATGAAGGAACATTCTAGACTCCCTGTCTGAATGGATGTCCATAATATAGATTTTAGCCCAGCTGAATGGTTATTAAACAACCTTCATATCTCATTTTCTTTTGCGAGTTTACCGACAGACATGAAATGATATTAAGAATCCAAATAATACCCCTGCCCTAATCCCAGTGTATCATTCATCGGAATATAGCTCATACTGGTCATTTACCTGTCATTTGACATTGTACATATTTAACATGTAGCTGTCATTGCTTGTAGTAGAATCACTAGTTTAGGTGACCTACTGTCCAAAAAGAGATTGCTGAAATGTAATCAGCACAGACTGTCCTGCTGGGGCTGGAATTAACCACTGAGGGTATTTACTGTCAAAAAATATGTCAGACCAGAGGTCACACTTCATCGCACAGTCTAGCAACCCTAGAAGAGCCGCCCTAGTCGGTTAACCCTGGACTGCAGACGGCCTCTTTAAAAGGCTGACCTTTGTATAAATTCAGTGGCTTGTATTCTTTAAAAACAGTGTTGCTCACATTGCCAGGGAGAGCTGCCGGTTTCACAAAGGTAATTTCAAGGCCCTTATCTTAGCATGCCTTTGAGCCCTGCCTGGCCAAGTGACCTGTTCCCTATTTATTGGTTTCACTTATGGGATTGAGTCTGACAGCCAATGGCTCGTAAACTGCTTAGCAGCCCTGTAAATACAGTTCAGTTAAGTTTGATGGAGCTGGCATGTGTTCTCATGGCTTTTACAATGCATATTACACCCCCCCCCACATTAACTAATTCTTCGGCTCTTGTGACACTTACATTACATTTACATTAGAACATTTTCCCCTCATATTATGGCTGGGGTTAGATGTGTGGCAACACAGCTGTGCTCATAAAGTGGGAAATAGCTGCACGTTCACTCTAGCAAAATTATTTTGGCAAAAATAGAGTTAACACTGCTTAACTGCTGAGTAATTATAGCTCTGTCTAATAACCCGTCCTCGGCAATAAACAATTGTGTCCCTGCAAGTTAATTACCACCCTATCCCTATGTTTGACACAGAAAAATACGATCTAAGGGGCTATCAAACAGGGGGCACTAATCAAAAAAAATAATTGTTAGTTTAGCTTTTGATTTAATGTCCCCCTTAATTGGATCTACAGAATATAAATGAATTTATGGACATCTTTATTTTATGCAGCAACATGCATGATCTGGCTTATATGTAAAATGGTGAAACAGGACCCAACCAGCTTCCCACCAGCGGTTGGAAGGGCTGAGGGAGGCATTTTCCTGGGAACCAAGGACACAAGACAGGGAAACATCCGGGGCAGGATGTCTGTCCGTCACAGGACACACACATAAATCACACACTGGCCTAATCCCAATGTTCACACTCACAGACTGATGGACTTTGAGGTGCATCACCACTAAGTCCTTCAGCATTTAGAGTCAGGCATGGACTGGCCATCAGGAAGTTCATGAATTTTCCAAGTGGACTGGTCTTGTGAAGACTGGCATTTTTGCCTTTAAGAATGCAAGGCAAAATATACCAAGAGTGACTCAACCGTCCCCAAAAAAATGTATCAAGGGGATCTCCAACGAAGCCGGCTGGCGGCTTTCCGGACTGCATTTAGATGCCAGCCTTGCTTAGGGTTGTCCCACTGTCAAATCATCAAGTGCTTGTGGGCTCTCTTGCAGACATTTTGAGCCCTTTACGCACACTTACCCTAAGTCCACATTTCTGCATACTTTGCCTGAGGGAACTACCCACAGTGCATAGCGTTGTGATGTGAATCATGGGGGTTGCCAAGGGAAGCCCAGAAGTGTGAATGGTAAACAAATGATTTCTTTTAGCTATTGGTTAATGATGCTGCTTTGACAATAAAACTGTAAATTGATTATTTGATGATTCTGCCCAGTAAGGCAAGAGCCTGAAGGACATCCGGATTAGGCAGTTGGTCCTTTAAGTGCCTTGGCCGTCAAGAAGGTGTAAGTCTTAAAATAAAAAGTCCCAAACTCATGTGGTACAGTGGGTAGTGCTGTTACTTCGCACATGTACTGTAGGATTGAGGATTTGAGTCCATGTTAGGACGTTGCATGTATCACAACATCTTTTGGCGTTGTCAAGGTAACAATATGTTGCAATGTGCTGCCCTATTCCTATTTACACCATTTCAAGTCCTGGCAGGCTTTGGCACTCGGTCACCTTAGGGGGACCATTGGGATCGGGCCACTGTGGTTATTTAGTGGCACTATTTCACCCATTTACCATGTATTTGTTTGCTGTAAGAAACTCACAACTGGGAGAGGATTTAAACCCCCAACCCTGGCATTTTAAGGTGACATGCTACTCACTACACCACCAAAATGTGCTTGTGCTATATCAATAAATTTATAGATGCAGTGCAGATTTAGGCACATGTCGATCTCTAGTAGGTCATAGATATGGTGATTATTTGTTCGGTATCAGTGAATGATTCTTTACAATCAGCAATAGTGGCACTTGCAGATTAACTCCACCCATGAGGATGGTGGTTGATACCTGGTAACATTAGGGAACATCAGGCTACTATTTGATCCTCCATCCATCCATCCATTCATCCATATTCTGTCTGAATACTAACTATCTCAGGCAGCCTAGGGCCCACCTTGGATGGGATGAGAGTCCCTGACAGGGCTCACGCACCATGGGCAACACTGAGACACCAATTCACTGACACAGTATGGAGGAATTTGGAGCTCTAAGAGGAAACCCTTGCAAGGATATAACCTGAACACATGCAGAGCTTGGAGCTGAAATCTGCTGCCTAGCCTTGGAGATGTGAAGCCACAGTGTCTCAGCATCTGCAGTTAAACAACAAGCTGGACCAGCTACGGGTTTAGCAGGAGCTGGTTTGCTGGCGGAGGGAGTGGCTCTTAGAACAGGCTGTATGTGTGAGCATTGGTGATGTCATCCCACAGCTTGACAGGAAGTGGAAAAAAGGCTCAGTGCCAGTAAATAAAATAAAGCTTGCTGTGATTACGAGTGAACCCTCATCATCATCATCATCATCATCATCATTATCATCATCATCATCATTTTGAAGTTTCAAGCTTGACATGTTGCAGATGGTAGATTAATCTTTAATGAAATGGTCTTTTCTGTTGTAATCCATTTCTGCCTCTGGTTTCAAACACTGTCTTATTAGAAGGCTGTGGATCTCTTTGGAGACCGCTAACGAAAGCCAGGAGGAAGCCACAAGGGACAAACTAACGGATTTCAATCATTTAAAATCCGAACAAGTGACTGACAGCCAAACTCCATTAAAATGAACGTAATTATTCAGGTTGAAGGTAAGAGGAAAGACAAGCATCTTTTAAGGTTTTAATTCGATCATCTTGCTCCAAGCTGTGAAACCGCATGAATCTAGAGACATTTGTGTAAGACTTCCAGAGCAGACCATCTATAAGTCAGGCAGCATTGTTCTGATGAGGCTGATTCAGTAATAAGTGAGTACAATTATCTGCGAAGATCCCTACAAAAGAGATGCCAGCTGATTAGTTCCATGACAGAAATAGTTCTTTCTGTGGGCGAAATACATCTATGGCAGGTAGCGTTTTATCTATACGATTCCATGAGAACACCATATTGAGTCAATTAAGCTTTCAGCAGGCTGGAAGGCATGTGTGGAATTTTTGGTTGGGGGTTAGCTTAGGGGGCTGTCTGTCACACTTGCATTAAGTGAGACATTGTCTAAATGAGCCATCATTGGGATTTTCTGGGAAGCCGGTGGAAAAATTCTGGATATGCAGCATTGCGCTGAGCATAATGCAGAATGCTGAATGCTGATGCCCTCACAACACTGTCCTGTGCTTTAGTCTACGCCTGCAAATTAGCAGAGTATCATTTTAGATTTCGCTGTGGATTGTCCTGGGATAAACCCTGAAGCAGGACAAGGCTCTCCTTTGGTCTGACACGCCGGCAGAATTCACTGTGAATCCATAAACTGGCAGATATACTCAATACTCAAATGTACTCAAATATTACCCTTTCAATATACCTTGGTGAATTTTCATTCATTAATTTCAGCAAAATCTGCTCCAAAAATACTGTCAACAGTTTCATATTTTGCAGACGAGGCAAATTGGAAATCCAGAAGCCATGGAAATGTGTGCTTGATAATAGTCAGCCACATAAAATGATTCATATCTAAGTTCCAATGTGAAAAGGTGATTTAGCCAAAGGCAATTAACACTCAGCCTTCAGCTGGTGCTCTAAGCTTTCAGAAACTCAGAATGGCATCCAGCTAAACCTCAAAAAGGCACACATCTGCGAGCCAGGGTCATGGAGAGGACTCTCTCTGCTTTGGTCACTCTCCTCATTATGGGAAACATTTAATCTCCATTGATCCTTCGGTCCAGAAAGAGGCCTATAACTTTTGCTGTAAAAAACAACCATGTGACTGACTTATGTCCAATCAGAGGTCCACAACAGATCATTAATCGCAAACCAATACAAATCTAGTCTCTGTGAAGAAAGATATATTGTGACCCTAAGTAGAGCCATTCCAATACATACTTTCATTCAGTTTGAAATTTTATCATGCTGAGAGAAGTACAAAAAAGGAAAAAAGTACTAAGTGGTGTTTATCACTTCATATATTATAGGTATAAGGACAGTGGTGCTAACATATATCATACAAAATGAATGTCTCTCTTTCACTGACTTAATATTTTCATATGTTTTTTTTTATCCTGAGAGACCAAGGATCACAGCACATTAAACAAAATGAAGAAAATTAAAGTGTAATATATAGCCATGTGTGAACAGCACCTGATAAGCCTCTTGCAAAATGGAGAAATAAAATTACCTTATGATAAAAGGCTTAATAGGAATAGGAATACAAGGTAAATTGATGTTCTTTAAAGCAACAGTGCCCATTTGTTAGTTATACACCAATGGTCTGCAAACTGAAATACGTTTCTCTCCTTGTTAAACATTCATGAGCATTCTTGGTTTACTTTGAGCAAAGCTTATGGAAACGCAAATGGCAACAAATAAATTAAACATGAGGGTTCCTGTCACCGCTCAATGGGTTGGATTGTGGACCTGTGTCCTAATGGCTATAGGTTCGCGTCCTGTTCCTGGTACTCGCTCAATGG
>JAODUD010000039.1:12525877-12549093 GCA_026784285.1 Stomatorhinus walkeri | reverse complement strand
TGTTATGCTGCACACAGGGGCGTAGGCAGAAATTCAGGGCCCCCTGATAAAATGTCACTTTTGCCCCACGGGACTGTTACTATTTTTTTGTTTTCAGGGGACCCTAAGCAAGTCCTGGGCCCCCTGAATCTGCCAGGGTATCCATGCCCCTCCGACACCCCTGACTGTTCACTGCCAACACAGCTTTGGAACATCACATGTTCCTCTTCAGGATGTTTTATTGTGGCCCCTTTCAGGTACGGACTCACGCTAATAGAGATCTACAGTCATTATATTGTCAGGGTTATGCTCATTTCTGCTGAGATGTGATTAACAGAGCCATGTGGGTTTGCAACAGGAAGCCGTTAGCTGTGCGAACAGAGAGGCACGCGTAGTTTCCTGTGCCTCTAAATATGGTGCATGACCTCACTGGGTGTGAGAAGGAGAAAGTGAGAAAGTCAAGATCTGTGTGCATAAATGTCAGCAATCTGGAAGAGAAGCAGCAATTTGGGAACAGGAGTTTCCATTTCTACACTAAAGGTTCACATATGAAATTTAATTCAGACAGTTTTAACTTGGTTTTAAAAATGTTGAATTTTCTGTGAAAGAATGTAGCTGAGTAGTGCTTCCCAGTCCCTTCAGATTCCCTCCGTCTGTGTGAGACCAGACCACTACAGACACCTAATCAAATAATGTCCAAGCCCATAATTGGTTGAGAAGGAAATTTGGATAGGATATTTGTCACACTAGCACATTTACAGTACAGTATACTAATGTTACCCTATACTAATTCATAGAGCACGGCATTGGCTGCCGTTTTCTTTTGAATAAACGAACGGGACTGTAAACTTATTGACATAAGTCATATACGTAACCAAGGTAAAATTCAATAAAATACGTAAAGGAGACATGTACTGTACATACAAGGTACTGGTATTCAATCAATTAAAAATTATGTAAAGATGTACAGAAATAAGTTGTGAAGATACGATGTGTGCGCTAACCAGGAAAAAGAGAGAGAGAACAAAAACACATTAAAAACACATAATAAAAAACAGTAGAACGAAACTTTTGCAGATCTGTGAATTCGCGAATCACGAAGCGTGAATGCATGAGGGCTGACTGTATTCATCTCTGGGCACGGGGACATGGGCTGTTACTTGGATCACAATTATCTGGGGTGATGCAGGGTCTGTTCCAACCCCAGTGTCAGACCCTACCCAGTTAACCAATATAGAGGTGTAGATTCTATATTTTCCATAGCAACTTATTAGTAGAGATGTTGTCAAGCTACATAAAACAGAAAGTGAAAACTAAATTTAATGCATTAACTTTTTTCTCAAACCACCCTCCCTTCACTGATGTGTCCTAATGTTGATGTGAAAAACCAAGAGTGATGTGACACTCAGAAGATAGCTGGATGACTGGTAGAGAAATTAATAAATACTAGTAGCAACTCCCTCCACAGCCTTGTTGCACTGCACAGCATTGTTCATCCCTCCGTAGAACACGTAGGGACAAGAAGGCATTGTGGATGGGTGGTGACGTAGGAAGCGAGCAGGAGGAGACGTGGATGATTAGCCATGCTGACTGATGACTCCTGGGGAGGGGGGAGCTCTCGTTGTCCTTTTCTAAAAGCACTGATGTAAGAACGAGTCCTGCTCTTAGCTAAGTGGTCCCTCAGCGTGGGTGTGGAAGCACGACCTGCAAGGCCAGGATGTAAGGGGGGGAGATACTGAGCCTTGCAGATGTACTGCATGCTGGAACAGTTATGATCCATAAACACAAGCTAAAGCACAGCTTTTACATACACCACTGCATCCATTTAGGCAATTCCATAATTACAATAATTATCACAAGGCAGCTAGGATGGAATGGTGACTCAGCGTGCTATGCTGTTGCCTCACACCTCTAGTATGTTGGATTTGAATCCCACCACAGGGGGGTATTCCACATAGCAAGATGTACCCAGTTAGCTGGACAATTTAAGATAAATGTGAGAACTGTCCAAAAGGAAGAGAGATAAGTGACGTTCCTCTGGGACTTTCACATTTGGCTTAAGTTATCTGGCTAATGAAGATATCTTGCTTTGTGGAATCCCCCCCGCTTTGCTTGTATGCAATCTGCATGTTCTCCCCTGTAGTTCAAACACATGCAGTTAGACTATTACACACAATGTATAATTGGGTATGTATGTGCCATCTGACGGAATACCATCCAGGATGTGATTAGCCTTGAGCTCTGTGCCCCGAGCTCCAACTAACCCTGACCAGGATCGGAAGTTAAAAGAGAAAAATAACATCAATCAAATTTCCGTAAGTTATGCTTATCCAGCAAAAAATCACAACGTGTGTATATATCAGTATGTGTATATTTGTCAGATAGCATAAAGGTACCATGAGAAATCTCTGCCAGATCCATTTCCTTAACTACAGCGGATCTCCTTGTTTGTTTCCCAGCATTCCCACAGGGTGTTTCCAGGATTTTGTAGAAATTGCAGCTTTTTTGTTTACTGTTGTGGGCTAAGTCTTTTGATGTTTCAGGGTCACATGACTGGGGAGGGGGTGTAGAGGGGGAGGCAATGGGAAATGCATGACTCAGCCTCCCTCATGCGGTACTAACGGTGTTTTGTGTTCAGCCATGTTTTTGCCCCTAACTCCAGCGATGTCAATAGGCTTCCATGGCGTGGGGGAAATTAGCACCGATTTGTAACCAGACCAAGCAACCAACGGGTAACAAACCTCCAATAATCAAAGTAATTGTCTTCCTTAAGACGCCTTACGGAAACCTAAATGCACACATACACAGCCCTTACGGTGTACATTGTTTGAATAATTTCAAAAACAAAAAAAAAGTCTTTGCCATTTTATTTTCTTCATTTTCTGACCTATGTCTGAAACCATCAAAGCCTTTGGAAACATCTAACAAACAGCTTGTCATTTGGACAAGTGGAAATTTCTAGGCTGTATTTTGGTTGAGATGTTTTAACCGATTCCGGTACAGACTGCTCTGGCCAGTAGTAAGAATTCCTCTCGCTTTTCTTGTCTGTGGCACAGTCGTTGTCCTTGATCTCCTTCTTGACATTTATTTATAAAACTATTTATAAAACGAAAATATGTCCTCATAATTTCGTAACCTTGGGTCCGGCCTGACTTGGTGTTGATGCCTGTCAGTTGCTGTACATTTAAAAGGACTTTAAAGGAGGTTCCAGTCCCCATAGAGCCCTGTGCTTTTAGTGCGTAGTATGATCCCACTCAGAATGCTTGCCTTAACAAAATCACCTTTTCCAAGGATTGACACCAACCTGACATTGGATGGCACTATGCCCCCGGTGACTGGTGCCTACCATAATCATCCCAGTGAATCTGCCAGTCAGTTGTGTGTGCTGGTGTTATGCCAGAAATAATAAGCATTCTTTGGTACAGTAATGACGTTGGTGTACAAATGTTTATAGTAGGCATGTTAAAAGGGCATAGGGGCTGTGTCACTTTGGAAGCAGCACAGTGACCTTTGCGGGGGGGGGGGGGTGGGCAGGTTCAAACTGAGGCTGCTTAAGGGACAGCTGACTCAGAACTGTAACACTGACTATACGTGTGACTGCCCTGTGATGGACTGGAATCTTGCCAGAAGGGGTTCAGGTCCATATCGGTCACAATTACCGAATTGGGTGGGCGGTTTAGGAAACCCCGTTGCTTAGCTTTGAAAAGCTTAAGTAACATTATAAGTGTTAACTGACTTCTGCTGGGTTGATTTATTGTTCCCTAGGCTGTGATTGCTAATACTGGCACTTGAAAGCACTTCCTCATAGCACCTGTGCTGTATTTTTTGGGCCTGCCTTGCCTCCTGCTTATTAATGGGCACCAAGGCCTGCTGTGATAGATGCTGCCGCAATCACACAGACATCTGCAGCCGTACTCTTGATTATAGAATGCACAGTCATTCTGCCTGTTACAGTGGATGCCGCTGATTTGCCGGCCTTTTGTTGTGGATACAGAATACAGTTTCTTTTGCTATGTCTTTCCATCCGGCCTGCGTCTGAGAAACAGGAGGTCAGCCAAGATGGTTACCAAACCAAGGCAGTGACGCTGGCTGTGGCAGGCCTCGTGTGCCTGGTCTTGTTTTTTATTTGCCCACAGACAGCCTGTAACGATGCCGCAGGACTCTGTGTTGTTGTGTGTGTCAGTAAACATTCCCATAAACTTTCTGTAAAAACAGGATCTGCAGTGTTTCAGTTCCTTATGGAAGGTCCCCAAGACAGCCTGCAATTGTCACAAACTCTAACGGCCTATCTTGGTATTTGAGTGAGTTTTAACTGATACAATATGTGGCGGTTATAACAAGTTATATCCATTTCACCTCCTTCACTGCATATACTAATTATCATCAGCAGAGGCAGTGTTGGCCCTTCTTCCTGTTTCTGCTGGACACGGAGCGAGTAAACACTGGTTAAATCCAGTGTCATGTCTCGACGAACGCCAATCCCTGGATGGGCCATCGACCCAGGTCTGGAATCCTTCATGTCCCAACAGGCAAGCAGCATCAGTGTGGCTGAAAGAAAAACAGCAAGATAAAATAACGGTCACCTGAACTGCCCCAGGATGCCATAACGGGGAGAAATGGCTTCTTGGCAAATACCCAAGCTATTTTTTAGTTTGTTGAACTCAGTTTGAACAACCACGATTTCCCATGGAAGCAAAATCGACAAACATTTAATTATAAATGTGCAAAAACTTGCAGCTTGTACACAAGCATCACTGGTGCTGATCAGTGCTGATGCAAATGATTTCAGCAGTTGATAAACCCAGAATTCCTAACAGTGCTCGATTTTTTTTTTTACGAGGCTGACGTTGCGGATACTCTGAGGGCGTTTACAAACGTGGGTATCTACACGTGTGAACCCCTAACATGCAGTTATCAGATCAGTGCAGGGGGGTGGGCTTCTGAAACAGGAGTGTGTCATTGGCACCTGCTTGTTTCTGCAGCCAACGGGACGCCGGAGAAATGACACACGGACAGGGTGTTGAGCGAACCGCCCTGACCTTGGTCACATGGGAACGGGATGTCACTGCTGGCTCGCAGAAAGCGGCTGTGAGTTGGCAGATGAGGGTTTGAGACCGTGGGGTGTCTCCGGCGTCCCACAGCACCTCCGGATCCTGGCCGGGGAGTACTGGTATTGGGCCAAGGACCTGTATCACCTCAGCAGCACTGGAAACGATTGGAACGGACACGGGATCCCATCTTGGAGGGAACCGACCTCTTTGTGCTCCCCACATTTGCGATCTCAGATTTCCACCTGATAGGCCTGCTGCCCTTTGTCTGTGTCGAAATTTGAAAGATATATATTTTTTTAATACTCCTTTTGTGTGCGCGTAATCCTACGCTGGCCTTGAACTGACTGCGATCAACACCTCTTGTCTCTGTGTCACCCAGCTATTTTTAAATGGGCCCAGGCTGGCCTAGCACACATCTGACCCTTCTGATACCGCGGAGGGGCATGCATTCATCCCAGTGGGGCTCAATTCAGGAGTTGAAGCTGGCTTTTGGTTTCCGTAGCTAAAGGGTTCTTTCATTACCATATCGCTGGGATCAAGGTGTTTGAAATGGCAAATTCATTACTATGTAAAGCCGCTAATACGCCACATCTTAAAACAGAACAGGGAATAACTGAACCGAACAGAAAAGGTGACGTTTTTAATGATTATGTGACCGTATTATTATAATCAAACAGTAGTCAACCATCGGTTACTTGCCAAAGCACGGAGACTTACTGTACAGGGTTGAGCACAGGCATGTGACTTGCACCCAGCAGTCAGTGCACCATGTCACCTTTTTCCAACTGCGACAGCGCGCACCCACCCCCTCCTTAACCCACTGCCACATCAAACTCACACTCCTCATTTTCTAGTTTCAGGAATGCTGGACTTGGAATCGGCAGGTTTGAATTACAGATGACAGGGTGATCCATGTTGTTTCTCTTTGGTGGATGCGAACCCTCATCGCAAAAATGGGCCCCGGGGATTAAAGATTCCACTCATTCCACAGGATTAGATTTTGGACATTTGCATGCATTCATTCATTTGGCTGAAGCTCTTATCCAGAAGGGCTTAAGGTCTGAACAATGCATTTAGCAGCAGAGATACACGGATGTGGAAACGGTTACATTAGCAGTGTCACAATATTGACCGTCTGGGAGCCATAGTGCCTCAAATCCTCTAAACATTCAAAGAAAGGGCTTTCGCAAAGTCAAAGAAGTAATGGCCAGCTTGGTTTTCCCCATAAAAAGTGGGAAAAGCGACCCAATGGACATCCAGGGAGCTGCGACGTCTCGTGTCAGATTACTCGCGTGGGGGGTCTGAGGTTACCAAGCGTAGCAGCTGGAAGCCGGCGCTCTGAAAGGCATAAGTAATCGATGATCGCATGGCACTTTCACGAGCCCCGATTAGACCCCGCGCCCCTGTAAACAGACCCCAGTGACCCCACGGCAGAGGGCCTCATTAATACAGAATGCTGGCCGTGGGTCTGTAGCAGCTCAGAGCTCCATAACACAAGAGCGAAGAATAAAGGAGAAGCTGAACACGATACCTTTCCCTGGTCATGCAGGACCCGAGGCGTCTGGCCCAAAGAGGTATGAAGAGAAGTCCCTCAGCATGTGACAGGCTTATGGTCCCCTTAGGATTCTTCCTTATAAAGCAATGTCACCAAACTGCCACTGAGCCAGGTCGCGTGGGCCCGGCTGCCACATCCTCTGCGATATTTCTCAAAGTGGCCCAGCTTGATGCCAACAGCAAGGTGCTAGTGCCCCCACCTGGTGAAATGAGTGCACTACAGGATGGTGCTTGTGACGGACTCAATCTCAGTGGCCATTAGCCTGGGTTTTGCAGACCTAACCTTCTGAACGTAACTGCATGGGATCAAATGGCCAAAATCTGCAGGCTGGGTTACTTGGGGGAGTGCGATTATGGGCGTAGGTCAAAAGCGGTCCCACGCAGGTACAGGATGAGGATGTGTTAACTGCAATTTGCAAGTGATGTGGCAATACAGTAGAACCCATGATGACATAGTGTTAGAGACAGAAAGGTATATATATGATGGCACATCCAGGCTCCGCCCACAATAGGCTATTTCTTAAATGTTTTGCTTCACTGTCTGCCTGACCAGTCACAGACCCCACAGATTTCCACTTACAACATTCCCAGGTCAGGACGGCCCACCTTTCGGTCACATGACCAGCTTCTCAATCGTGCCCAAGAGCAACACTGAGTGTTCCCATATGAGTGACACTAGGGCAGCCTCTTGTGGCACTGGACTGTTCCCTACAGCACTGAACGGCCACTAAATGCGTTTGGCAGTTTAGCTGGCCAGTGAGATATAGGGGACTCAGCAGCAATCAGGCACAGTGTGCGGCTTAAGCACGAACATTACCGTTCCAAGTCATCTCTGTACTGTTACTGTCATGGTACAGAACTAGGAAAGGCCCAGGTCTAATGTAAGTCTGTCTTCCACTTATAAAGACTTTTAAGACCACAAAGAGTGAACAATGCGCTCCTCAGCGTGATTCACCTGCCTCAACATTTCCAGGCCGAAATTCACGGTACATCAAATGGAAATAACTGCCACAGTTAAATTAGCCCTGAGTCATTGTGCTCCATTTAATAAAGTGCAAATGATTTTCTGGCAGTCAATGGTTTACCCTTAATTGAAGTCATTAGTGCCAAAGGACACAACTGTGTGAGATGTCAGATGGAAACTGTTCAAGCTATGTTCAGGGTCTGGCCTTTTCACATGCCAGCACTCTGTTCCCCCTTACCATTAACTCCCTCCATCTGCGTTTCACTTCACCTTGACGTCTGTAACATGTCCACTCAGAAGCAGTAACAGTTAGGTCCGTGGGGGGGCGCTGTACATGGGAGGCCGTCTCATTGCTGGGCATCAGGGCAACTCAGTCATGTGACCACGACCAAGAATGGGCCCGGTTTTCAGTCCGCAGGCCTGCACCTCCCCGCTGGGATAGGATACGGTCTCCAGATTTCCAAAACAGGAACGTTGCTTCAGGAATCGAGAGCATGACAGGGAAACCAACTGTCTTTACTATTAAAAGGAATAGATGCCTTGATCACTTGCTATGTGGGCATCATTATTGGTTTTAATGATATCATCTACCACAACATGCAGGGCAAAGGTCAACCTCGATGTCATTATTCAGAACCAGAGACAAAGGAGGTGTGGTAGACATTTTATTTTATATTACAAAAAAGAACATAAACATTGAGAGAATCAGTTGGACTTCAATGCTATGGGCACAGAAAGCAACCCCCCCCCTCCCCTCTTCACAGTACGGGTTTCCTGAAGCATTTGACACAGCTCTGTACCCCAGTTCCCTGCCAGGTAGTCCACATTTCTGCTCCCTCCCTACTGAGCACTGGGAGGGAGCAAAACCATGGACTGCCTGGGAGTCCCTGCAGACCGTATTGGGAAAGCCCGCCGTTAGTGATGCTTCTGTAACATCGCGCTCACAGCCCTTTTCTATCCATGGCGGTAGAGGACCAAGGCACAGACCCAAAAGCTGTACCGCGGTATGACACCTCTGGGACAACACAGCATTTCCCTTTTACGCAGGAACGTCTGCAATTAACGCGATTCATTCAGGGAGCGAGCCACAAGAAAAACCGTTTAACCTCACTTAATACAGAGCACCCTGTTGCTCTTTACTCATGATACAGTACAGAGAACGCAAAACCAAGGCACTCCAAAGCCGCTTGGTGTCACGTGAAAAAACACGAAGAATCCCGCTTAATAAACCAAGACTAATGGCAACAGCTGCAGCTCAGAGCCTTTGGCACGACGGTGGGGGGGCTGCCATACCTTCACACATCAGGGCGGATCGACACACTTGGGTCGCTTCACAGTTCAGCACTTCATGGGGGGCGGGGGGGGGGCAAAAAAAGAAGGGGGGTACAGCAGTGTGGCATCCCAATCTGTTCCCTTTCTGTCTGAAATACTTGCATATGGAATGGAAGCTGGGAGCCACAGGAGGATCAGGGTCACTCACTGACCCCCCCCCTTGATCCCAGCAAACTGAAACAAAGCAGGGGAAAGGCAGAGGATGGCATCAACTAACTGCTCTCAGACTAAATGCAAGTATCTAAACTGAATACAGTACTGACGACGCGAGCATGCAAGTGCATTACATAATAATCAAGTCACATGTACCGTGTAACTGACCAGAAAGCCAAACACACGTTCGGCGCTAACCACCCAGCCACAGGGCCTCATTCCTGGGAGCCTGACCGCTGTTTTGAGAGTTACCCAACAACCCATAGGCGTGTCCCCCAGTACTGCCAGGGTTTGAATGGAGTCAACGCGGCCCAGCACTGCCCAAGGGGGCCCTCAGCTATCAGTTCAGAGGGCCGGGGAGCAGACCAGATGTCTCCCTGGGGTCTGGCCACGGTCTGTTGGGTTCCGAACCCACACCTCCGTCAGCTATGTCTGTCCCCACCAACACCGATGACCTCGGTCCACCGGCGAGGAGGACGTGAGTGTCCCGTGAATAAAAATCAACTGCAGGTAAACCGACCTTTGGGCCAAGAGGGAACTAGGGCATGGGGGACTGTTCTGCAGCGAAAGAGGTAATGGACTCTAAATCTTTTTTACAAAGGCAATGAAGGAAAACACAAGCATATGTGAAACATGGAGAATATATAATATTTATGTGACATGACAAGCATTTGAAAACGGATCCTGTAAACAACAGATAGAAAAGCACTCGCGGGATTTCCTCTGATAACGTGGAATCTTCCCAACACTTATATGGGGAGCTGGTCATGTGACATGAACCGGAGGCTGAAGCGGGTCGAGGATGCGGCTCCGATACGTCACATAATACTGCATGGAGGAGGACTGAGAGGAACGGGAGAGAGAAAGAGAGAGGAATAGAGAGAGAACAGAAATAGCAGATAAATCGAGCCCCGGCGTGGGCGCCGGCAAGACGCGGTGTGACGGTGTTATGGAGACCATTTGGCAAGGGCTGCTGCAATGAGGAGGAACGGTGCGACTCCCAGAGGCGCTCAGAGCCTCGCCATTCCATATTTAGCTCACATGGTCAAATCCGACCAAAGCACTAAGTAATAACGTGCACGGATCCACTGCGGCGGGCAAAATATCCCCCCAGTCCCTGGTCCGCTCCCCTTGGCAGCCATCGCACCACTAGCAGCGTGGAGAGTCGCGACCCCACACATGCGAGATCAGAGCCGTGACTGGCAATCATCTCGCAGCTGGAGGGAAGAGTTAATGTCTCCAAGGGGCAGCTGTTCAACTACAGGTACGGGTAGCGTAACGACAGGACACAGCCTGTCGTCAGAGTCTCTAGGGTAACACAGAGGAGGCGGGGCCAGTCCGGGCCCCGGGCCCCTAAGAGTGCTTGATAGTGTATTTGCCTTTCTGCAGCTGCGAGATGTAGAGCTTCGACTTGCTGCCGTCGAGTCTCTTGAACCAGACCTCGTCGTGGTTGATCGTCGTGATGACAGCGCTGAGGGGAAGAGGTGATGGAGGGATTTAAAAGCAGAGAGAAGTAGAGCACGGCAAAGAGGGAGAACGGACAGGAGGCTCTGGTACCTGGTGGGGTACTCGTCCTTCCGATCGATGCATATGCTCTGTCCCCGGCTGTACCACTCGCCGTCGTAAAACAGGCGCCCGTCTTCGGACCGCACGCTGTGCTGGTGCTTCTCGCTCTTGGCGGGGACTGTCAGGAACAGACAGGGAGTGTCGGGTGAGCCGGCGCTGGCAGATAAGGCCGCAAAGATTATAGGTTTGAATCCCGATTGTGCTATGCTTTAATTATCAGCCGCTTCAAACATTCAGAGCTTATAGATGGACTATTAAAAATGTGTAAAAGATACGAAATTCCAGTGATGTGAGCATTCAGCTATTCAAACAACACAGCACATTTCATCACCAATGTTTTTCCCTAAAGAGGCACATAATCTCACACCTACCATCGGTCTTCACTCTGTGCGGCCCCAAGCTAGCTGTCGCCTGGAAGATAGATTCCAGGGGGAGACATTAAATGGGAAAGCAAACCACCCAGGAGCCATGATGAAATTTGCACTCCCCTGTCCCGCATGCCACCTGCCCCTAGTACTACCTTTCTGATAGCGGTCCAGTCTTCAAGAATGTCCAGGTCTTGCAGCATGTAAACAATGTAGGGTCGTGACATGGTTAAGGAGGAATTTCTCATCATTTTTCATCACGCAAATCACACGGTCCAATTACAGAGCAGAAAAAAAAACAAACTATGGCACACACGCAGAAACCACCTGAACCTCACTGGCACCAGCATACCGACAGCGCTGCATGGGAGATATACCAAAAGAGTAATGAAAGAGTAATGCAGCACTGCACCAAAAGAGTAATGGAAAAACGCATGGAGCCTTAATGCACCGACGCACAGAAAGCAGATTAACAGGATATCTGAAACAACCACTGGTTTCTTCTTCTTGTCGGGGCTGAAGGCGTCTTTCTTCTTGCTTTTCCTAGACTGCAGTCCGTCATTCCACAGTTCTGAAATAAAGCAGTCGATGATGCATTCAGCACCTCATACCCCAGAATGCCAAGCACCCATTGTGTGTCTAAGGACAGCAGAATTTACAAAAAGCTCTCCTCTCACCTTCACCCCTGAATAGCAGTGTACACAGTCCCTGAAATAATACTGCACTGAAGGTATTGTTATTCTTAGTTGTACTTTTGGTCATGTTGGTATTATACCAGAGTGTGCTTTGCGGACCTTAACTAAGAGCCATTGTATTGTTTGACTGATAGGGCATCCCATAGTATTCAATGAGTATAACATATCCAGAACATAGGATGCTGCTTGTCTGGTACCTGAGGTAATGTCTATGCTGTGACGGTCTTCCTCAAGTCGCCGAATCTTCTCCTCCAGCTCACTCTGCACTGTATCGAACAGCAGCAGCTTCTCACTCTTAGAAGAATGAAACGCCACAAACATGTCAGCCCGCTGTTACGCTGCCATCAGAGAGACTTCATATGTGCAAACATCTACTGAAGCACGAGGATAAAGCCTTCCTGGTAACCAAACGAAGTCCTTTTCTGCAGTCCTGAGTCAAGGTCCTTAAGCAATAGGCCGCTTTAACTGACCAGCATATAACGGCGAAGTGCGCAAATGCGGCGGCAGAATGGAGATTAATGGCCCGTGAGCATGCTGGCTGGACCTCGACGTGACAGCCTACCTCCCAGTGCTGGAAAGCAGCCTGGATCTCACAGTCATACTTGTTCTTCACAGACTCCAAACAGAGCTCCCTGTAGATCCCTGTTGTTGAACAGGGTTTAAACGGTCTTAAAGTCGGTCACAGAACACACAGACCTTCAGAAAGACCTCATCCAAAAACGGTCAGACACACCGACACAGGGGGAAATACGATCGGACGATCAGACAACCCGACACATGGGGAAATACGCCACAAGTCAAATAATGATTTTCTACACTTACTAAAAATGCACTCGATGTTCTTTGCTAGCAAATAAATTCACAGCATGTTTACCATCCCAGTACCTTTATTCGCAAGAAAATGTCACATCTTTGATTCATCAAAATAACCTGCTCTAGCACTTATAACAGCAGAGAAAATTTGAGGCATTCTTTCGGCAAAGGACATTAAAAACTGCACTGTTTCATGGGATTAAATAGTTAACTAGTGCGTTTAAAGTTAAAGGACAGCCTACAATTTGACTATGCCATCACCACACAACTAGTTAACAGGAAGTCAGACATGCACTGTTGCAAACTCTTTTATAAAGGAAACTTTTCATTGGAATATTTTCATTTACAGTTGTTCAATCAACTGCTTAAAAATAAAAAATCTGCAGTTTACGAAATGAATGGGAGAGTGGTAAAGGCCACTGCAAAACTTTTGACTGGTAACGTGATATAGTACAACTAAAGGCAGTGCAAATACTAAACAGAAGTGAATGGGAGCTTAAACTGTTCATTAAAATATAATAAGTCATAACATCAATCATTGCAACAAGTCTGCAGTACCTGCTACTTTGGTTCGGATCTGCATGTTCTCTTGCAGGTTGGCGAGGGGTTCAAGGTACTCTGCGGCATTGCCAGCAATGACCTCCTGCAGCTTGATGTCTACCTGACTTAGTCTTTCCTTGTAAAGCCTATACAACACGACAAAAACGCGTAGGTGTGGGGGTGAATATAGGAGCAGAGCACAGCAGACAGTGTAGTAACATCGCTGACATGCGGAACGCTGCGGCGTCTTACTGGTCTTTCAAATCTGTGAACTGCTTCTCAAGGTTTGTCATTTCGTCTAAACATTCCATTCTCCTCCTCTCGCAATCTTCATCGTCCATCTCTACATCAGAGAAGAAGAAAACAGCCATACTAACCCCATCGTCAAAAAAATGAATAGCAACACCGGATGGCAATGCATCCCATCCCATGGGCATTGGTGATGTTAATAAAATAGCGGGCGCCCTGGAGATGTCATTGCACGTCGCTACCCGCAGACATGCACAGCTTTAGGAAAAAAGCCTAGATGTTGACGCCACCAGATACAAATGCGGCACTGCTAACACTGGAAATTATATCTATGAATGTAGGTAAGGGGGAGATGTGGCCATGCGCTCAACTGGTATCGTCTAGCTAGATTTCAGTGGACACCGGTGGCTGGATCTTGCTCTGCTTCGGACGCATGCTGTGAAAGGCGCCGTGGCCAAGGCCATCGTGTCACCGAACACCTCACAAACGGACACGTCAGGTGCACATGCTGATCGTCCCCACCTGAGCTGTCCCCATCTTCAGAGACCGACGAGCTTTCCGTGTCCTCGTCGTCCGAGCTGCTCGCCTCCTGCTCTTGGTAATCTACCTCCATTTCTTCGTGGTTGCTCTCTTTCTTTTCCCGTGAGTGCACCGGCATTGTTTGCCACAGGAAAATATACGCGACGAGGGACAGACGAAAGGGATCAAACCGCGTTATTGACCTACTTATGGACTGGTAAACAAAAACAATTAAACACCAAAGGAAATGAACTATGAGTTCGAAATATGGCTACTTACTGTGCCCAATCGGATTCGCTGTTTTACGAACGGAAAACCCTCCATCCAGCCAATCAGAGTGGCGAACCTGCGTTTCCGATGACGTAATGTAGGTGGAATCTGGGGCTGTTATGCAGGGGACTGTAGTTTTCCGTAGCCGGAAGTTGTGCCGTCTAGGCATCAAAACTGCTAAATAAATAAATAGAAAATATAGATATGTGTGATTTACTGTTTGCACAGGATAACGAAAAAGCAACGATGCTTCCTTGGGTATAATTCTTGCCTCACACCTCCAAGGGTTATAAGGTGCGGATCCTGTCCATGTTCTCTCTCATACTCTGTGGATTTTGCGTTTAAGCGATTTGCAGACTAATACTACTGCCATTTAAAAGTAGTATTTTAGCACTTAAATTGAACATGTAGTATATTTATACAAAGCATATGATACCCTACTGCATTCCATTGTTTGCTTTGAAAGATTTTGCCATAAAGAAAAAAAACAATTGAACTGGTTTAATTGTTTCACATGTGACAAATCGTATAACAGTTGTATGCGGGCATTGTCATGTCGACTGATTTGAGATATGCATGACGTCTTTCATTTTTTAAAAATTTAATTTAACCTTTATTTTTCCAGACAAGTCACCAAGAACAGTTTCTCATTGACGTGATTATAGTCATTCCACTCTTTATTAACAATAAGACGTATATATTTTCATGCAATTATCTCTTTATGGTAATATTATCAGATATTTCTCCGTTGACGCGACCTGGATGTGAAGGTGTGATTATCTTCTGTGCGATTGTTTGTCAAATTCAACCAGCAGAGGGCAGTCTTCAATATAAATGCAATTCACTAAGCTTACCCCAAGTTTCCCAGACGCTTAGGATAATCAAGACTGTAGTTGAAGGAAACTCTGGAAGGTTGATGCTACAGTAATTACACTTAATGGACAACAACTGAACATAGAAAATGGGCATACAATTTCTTTTTGGTTTGGTTCATGTATGTCTGCTTTTAGAACAACATATAATTGTACGTGACTTCAGGGCTGCAATATACATAGTAACACGTGTCTTGGGCATAATGCCCTTACTGAATATGAGAAATGCTGAGCTATATTTGAATAATAAATGTTTCACAGTTTATGACTAAACCTGAATCAGAGGGTATTGTAGTTTTTAAATGACTATAGGTTAAGTTTAACTTGTGTCACTGTAGGTCTACATTGCATTCAGGAAATTGACCACTTTCACACATTTATACAGTATTGTCCGATTCTTTTTTTCAGTGATCCGAAACATTTTTTTTTTTACCACAGACAAAATCTACAGCTTACACTGGATGTCAGGCCATAAGAGTCACTCATACACAGGTGGTAACTTTGTGAAATCAAAAATTCATCTGAATCACAGTTCTGTGGACTGTGAAAAGAAACCAAGGTACCTAGAGGTAACCCACTTACCAAAAAAGAGGGGGTTTCAAACCCGCGAATTACAGCCCTGGTGGTGTGCAGTTCCAGTTGCTACCACTGTGTCACAGCATTGCCTTGCTACACTACTAGCAGGAAGAAGTCTGTGTCAAGCAAGTGGAAACGTAATGACAATCATCGCATACCCGTCAGACTAATTTGTTTACTCAGCAGGGCTTGTTTGACTCCTGTTTTCATTTTTTCCTTTGAATGGTATGTAGAAAATTTAATTCTTCAGTTCCAGAAACTAAAGTCGATTCACATTTCAGTTTTTACACAAATCCCCCACACTGTTTATATAATAGATCTGATTATGTGTCTAATTTAGTAAATAGGACTCAGTTTTTATGTAGTTTTATATAGTATTGTGAGTGCCTACTTTCCTTGTATCGATATTTAATACTGAAGTATTACCATGTTAGATTTTAAAATAAAACTTACTTTGATAATAAAGCTAACTGTGATAGCATTTTTGTGTCTCCTTTTCCTACTTGCCCATTAACATTAGAACGTCCTACTATCGATTCATTCGACAGGTGCTTTTACCCGACAACACTGAGAAAGCAAAGTTAAAGGCCTTGGTCAATGCATCAAAGGTGAAGTCATTCTGCTGACCACGGGATTTGAACCAGAAACCTAAATCATAACCCACTGAGCCTGGAGTCTATCCACACCTTAGATAGCATGACAAGTCCCTCAGATATTCATATAAGACAGGGCCTGCGGTTATTTGTCTTTTGTTGGTGTGTAATCGTTTGCTAATTTATTTGATACTGACTTGGTCTTTATTTGATACTGACTTGATTGATTAATCTTCATACATATAACTATGTATATGTAAGATGTATGCATTTATTTATTTATTTGTTTATTTATTATTCTTACTGTCTTCTAATTATTATTATTATTATGATTATTATTAGTAATAATCATCATCATCATCATATTCATCATCATAATAATTTTGTTTGCGCCTTTTTTTAAGTCCCTCATATTAACAGAATTAGAGTTTGGATAGGTAATTATAAGAAAGCATAATTTCTCTGAAAGTTTATGAAAGAATACTCAGGGGAAATGGAGGTTGAGTAGCATAAAAGCTAAAATAGTCGGTAGCTCACTTCATAAATACGGTTCACCGCGAGCAGGCTTTTCCGTTCTCTTTGTTTTCATACAGAGGCTGTGAAACAGGAAGTTTGAAGCTGAACTGTAGAGAGACTGAAGGTAAAAGTCTTTGCTCTGCATCTCGCCCTTTGCAGTCCAATCTGAGTGAGGTGTTTGCAGGGGCGACATCGCACAGACAACAGTGGAGTCAGCTTCCCAGAAACCATGTACACAGTGCGATAATACCTGCAGTTTCAGGCCGGAGATAAACTCTGGGTGAAAAAATTAAAACAGCAACGCCGAATGCAAAGATGTTTGATGATGCACCCTATGGCAAGAAGGATCAGAGAAGAGTTTTGTGATAAAACCATCGCCTTAAACAAATAGTCAGAATCAGTGAGGTGACAATGTCATCCTATGAACAAGATGGATCAAGGTTGTTCATCAAAGCAGGTGTGGGAGAAGACTTCCACTGGTGCAGTGTGGGACTCAGACCTAACAGACAGATCTCAACAGATCCCAAGCAGATATGCTGCTGTTTTGTAAGATCGTCATCGAGTATGGCAATGTAAGAGGGCTGGGAACGTGCCACGCTCGAACCCCACTGTCGGTGGAATACACGTGGGCTGTGTGCGGCAGGTCAGCCCCAGCTGCGCCTACACATTCCCGAAAGCGCGTGTTTGACACACTCACTTTGAGATCTCAAAAGGCCGTTGGCGGGGGGGGGGTTATGGGGCAGCTGACTCGCGTTTTTGCCACACTTGCTGTAAACCTGCCAATTATTGTAACACAGTATGAAACCAGAGAGAGGTCCATGACTGTAAACACGCTGGGAGTCTGACGTATCGGTGCTGATGACACGTGCGGCTAACCCAGGCCTTAATCAGAATGCCATGGATGCTACATTGTCTCATTACTGGCCCAGTCAGCCAAAGTAAAGCTGCTACTCATAAGAAGGGGTGTGACCCAGGCTGCTGCCAATCAGGCTGCTTTGCCTCTGCATTCAGAGCAGCAGGGGGCAGCTGATTTGTTGTTAGCCGCTAGGTCCATCAGCTGCTATATTTAATAACCTGCTGTTTTTAACAAATTTTATAAAAATGTTTCAGTGAATAAAGGATCAGATTTGTTGCTGTTTTGCACCACACACTTGGCACCATGCTATGCTCCGTAGTTTAACTGGTCAAGCAGGAATGCAGATCCAGATCCTGCCAGTCTTTGTGAACCAGTCCTGTCAATATGTCAATATTGTGTCATCAACAGGAACGTCTCCATTGCTATATAGTTTAGTTTCTCTTGGGTTTGCCAGCATTTGGTCATCCTGTTAAACAGAGCAGGTTGTTTAATCACGCCGCCTAGCAATGATGATTCATGTTGTGTGTGCTTCCTCATTACCTGGGCTAGTAATCTTACAAGAACTTAAGACATTCTGGTAAAGGTAGCTAATGGTACCAATGCTGTCACTTCCAACAGTGTCCTGACTAACATTCTCAAAAATGACTGTCAGAGCCCCCACCGCAGAGCACTTACCTGCTGAACAAAGCAAAAAGTCAGTGCAACTATCATACTGAGAGCGTGTGTGCTGATTTTTTTTTCCAACAGCAAAACCGAAAGGTGCGGCAGCTGATTGGGATCTGTTCATGTGCCCCAGGGCGGGGGGGAAGTGACACGTTTCCTCTGCTGAGACTGTGGTACAGATCTCTGATGATCCATGGTAATTTCCACATAAGTGGAAATGACCTCCTGGTATCACCCTGTCCAGCTCAGTTCTGTGCTGCGCTGGCGATTCTGACCCTGGGACACCTAAGAACAGCAATTAGCCTGGTGTTGAACCAGTTGCTTGTCATGTGGGCAAATTATGCAAGGAGTTGGATGGCTTAAGTGGTTGGTAATTGCAATGCTCTGTCGGGGGATCTGAGTTTGTATTTCGCAACCAGTGCTGCAATGGTTAATGCATCTGTTTACGGATCAGAAGATTCTCGGTTTGATTCCTGGCAGCGCTGAGCATTTCCCACTGCTCTTCTCCTTCACCATTTCAGCAGAGGATTGCAGGAGCATCACAATAAACAGTTTTAGGGTCAATTCTGACTTAAGGGGAAGTGTTTCGGGGCAGTGTGTGATTGTGTATGTTACGATTCTGAATCTGTGATCAGCAGGTCTCCAGTTGAAATCATTTAGTCTGCAGAGTGTTTTCACCATGGGCCTTTCACGCAAACTGCCCCAGGGACCGTCTAAATAAACATAAATGTTATCATGACGTATAAGAATGGAAAACCTTTCAGAAACATGTTCTGAACATCAGCAAGGATGTGAGAGAGGAAAAAAATAACATCTTCCCGAAACACTTACTTAAGAGAAAAACAGAATGTACCTGAAGGTATCTTGGTGTGTTTCCAGCATCTGTTTTTGCTTTCCCTGTGTATTTTTTATATTTCCCTTGGCATAATTTCATGTGGGGTAATACCTGCAGTTCACAAGCCGAATTTCGGTTTTTGTCAACTCGAAGAAGTTTTATTCCAGTTTCTGTCCCTAACAAGCATTTTTTATGATTCATTTCAGTACGGCAGTAATGTATAGATTTTCTATTTCTATATTTTTTGCATATGATTGGAGTAGTTTCTATGTCCTGTAAGTAATTCTTGTAGGTCCCCTCTGAAGTGATAAATCTTTGTACCCTTTAAATTTCACAGGTTTGCTATGACCAAGCCGTCATGTGTCAGGCTGTTTTGTGCAAGGTATCGCAGGCCCCTGAGGAGAGGGAGATAGGCCGAGGTGGAGTCTCCAATCCGCCGGGACTATTGATCTCAGTCATTTGGTTTTTCACCGCCGGGGGCCATGCGCTAATGTGCACCGCTAGTGATTCCGTGCATTTCCCTGCACCGTGCCACATCTCGGCAGACATGGGGGAGAGCGCTTTGTCATCAGCGCAATTTCAAATCACTAATGCGCCCGATATTACTCTTAAGCGCCAAGTTGGATTTAGCTTTAAAAAAAAAATACCCAAAATGTAGGTATAGCAGAGATCTTTTTTTTTTAGGGGGGACTCGGTTGGGGATTTTTTTTTAACGACACATTGTCCTTCGATACCCAGTGTATAATTGCACCATTCAGTCCTGGTCAAAGAGCAAGGGATTGCAATCCTAAGGCATTGTGAGAGGCCGTTACAGACGTACTTTCATGTTGCTGCATTATGCACCTTCGAAATGGTCCACTTTGCAGTGCAGAAAATGAAGACCATTACTTTTAAAAGTTTGAGGCCCAGCTCTTTGGAAAGTGAGAATACAAAAGGGGGATAGCTTTTTTAGGGAAAAGTTACCATTCTGTTGCCCCTTTTGGAAAAAAAATCCCCTGAGATCTCTCAGTCACGTGAAAGATGGAGACATCAGTCGCATGTAATGATGCACGCGAGGCCTTTGGGATGGCACGATGGCCGTCATCCAAGGGAAGCCACTACAACTTATTTGTGGGATCTCACTCAGCTGTTTTCACCTTCTTATGATCTTTGTTTCAGAATGGAGGAGGATTCCGCCCAGTTTGCCATGCTACTGAACCGGCCTCTTATTTTTAATGTAACCTCACACCCTGCAATTTGCCTTAGAGACTATTTTTAAATGGAGAAAACAGGCCGGGCATCAGTGAGGTATCGCTTCTGCCCGTCTTGTAGATCCTCACGTCGCCCTACTCAAAGAACCTTTCCCTGGAATCTGTGACAAAAACAAGCAAGTGGGATATTAACTTGAGCTGCAATAATGACAGGAAGTGCCTCTAAAGTGTGTTTCTTAATGTGTGGATCAGCCAGTTGAATAACTCTAGATGTTCAGGTTTCTTGTTTACCCCACACAGTGAATCAATCCGAGAGGTTTGTAGGCTTGTTGGTTTATCTCACTGTAGGGGCACAAATCCATTTGACTTGTGTTCCCAGATATCTGTGAAGCCACCTCTTATCGGGTTGGCGGACATTTACAATTTACTGCCCATATTTCACCCCCTCTTCGCTGAGATAAAAGTTTCTCAGGTGTGTGTGTGAGATTACAATCGGGGAGGCGGTAACAAAATGGAAGAGGCAAGCTATTGGTCATATGGCCTCCCGTCAATCTTATTCCCAAAGAAAACTGAACCATACGACACGAGTCTCCAAAAGTATGTCGGCATTCAGTGCAAGTCCTAAGAGCAGAAGGCTTGATGTGCCCTCAGGACTGGGCTGAGAAGGACTTGTTAGATTTTTCTGAAGAAGTGCAAAGGTATATGAGGAGAGGCCGTTGTGTCAACAGTGAACAGACTCTATGTGAAGAGACGCTTGGCGAATGCAATGAGGGCCTAGATTAAATATATCGAGAGAGTGCAGAAGGAGTGAGACGGGGGATTATATTCTAACGAAGCCTCCACAGGCATCAATGAGGCCGGGCGAGATTTACCTGGCCGTTCAGCATATACTGATAGCTCTCATGCAGGAGCAGCGGTCTGCTGAGTTTTCAGGGGCCCCTGCACTCTGCCGGGGCCAGCTGGAGAATGAGAAAGCAGCGGGGGGATCGATAAGTATCGACGCCTCTCTTCATGTCCGAGGCGGCAGGTGCTTTTGTTCGACGGAGCAGTTGAGGCAATTTGGAGAGCTGCCTGAATTGGCCACCTCCGAACAAGGCTGTGTAGAGCAGGGTGATGGTGATGATGATGCTGGGTTTTGTAAAGGCAATTTGTCCCCCTACATTAATCTGAGTTAAGGCAAAAGCGAATATTTTTTTTAAAAAATAGCCTAATGTACCTACAAACTTTAGCCGTAACATGTACATGTATGTAATAAACTGCTAAGCATTATCTGTGTTGCTGTGGTGCTTTCGAGAAGTATTTTTCATTCTGAGGATTTATTTGTTAACACTTGCTCAGTGATTTTTTTTTAAATCCTCTTTTCTTTAGATCCTCTTATTTGCCACTTTGTCCCTAGTTTCATGTCTGTTTATTTTGCTTCAACTGAATTTATGCAGCGTTTGGAAACATCCCCATGATATTTTGAATATACAGCTCTGTAAAAACTTAAGACCACTCTCTGTTTTTCAAAAAACATCTGCATTTTAAAATCCTGGTTTAATCCCAGTTTTGTTGCTTCCAAGCTCAAAGTGTCTAAGACAATGGTACACGAGAAAAAGGTGAAGCAGGAGACACTGGGAAAGACCCAAAAACAGTCAGGTAGAGGGCAGAAGATGATTGCCAACTTATCCGGCAGTGCCTCATAAATCGGAGGATGACCTCAAGTGATCTTCAAAAGGAATGGGAAACATTAAGTAGTGTGAAGTGCACTACTAGGACAATTCATAACAGGTCCTAAAAACAGCACTAAAGTCCCATAAAGAAGCCCTCTATTAATGAGAAGTGAGGAAGAGCCAAGCTGTAGTTTTCAAAATGCACATTTTACACAGAATCATACACAGAAGTGTGAAACTGAAAAATTTGCTGTGATCTCTTAATTTTTTTCCAGAGTTGTATGTGCTGCAATGTGCTGCTAAGAGTTAACATAATAGTCAGATGGATACATTTTTTTAAATGCTTAGTAATGTCTAATCATTATTTGTTCCTCAAAAATGCTTTTCCCCTATATTTAGCAGCTCAGTCCTACTGGTCCCACTCGCTGGCTTCATAAGGGGTCCTGGTTTGGCTCTGCTTGAGTTACATTAGCACTCTGACTCAGACTGTGAGATGACCTGGTTTCTGTCCTCTGTGTTACTGGGTCTTTATATACATTTTTTCTAAACTTGTCAGAAACAAGTCCAAATGTTCCCCACAATAAAAAATCTGTTATTTTGACATTGTGGGGATCGTTTTTCAGGTCCTGACAAAGATCTGCAAATGCATTCAGAAAAAGTCTCGTATTTTCTTTGGTTACTTATGATTAAGGTTAGGGCTGGGTAGGGGTTAAGGTTGTCATGTTGTGATTAGTGTTTTCCCCATAGGAATGAACAGAGAGTCCCCACAAAGACATATGTACAGGTGTGTGTGTGTGTGTGTGGCTGATGTACAGAAAATATATTTTTCTGTTTTATTTTTCTCGTCATGTAGTTGCCACATTGGACTGCGAGATAATTGCTGTGTTGAAATGCTTAATGGCTAAGATTTACAGGCAGCCATAAAGCAGGAATTTAAAGCTTTAAATTCATTTATGCGCATATGAGGTATTTCAGTTCTGAAATGTGCTTGGTGTGTTATATGAGCAAAGATGAAAGACGGACATGCTTGAAATTATATAGACGGTATCTGTGTTCTGGCTACTCTGATTACCAGTAGTGTCTTATTTTTGAAAGGGCATGTCCTATGTTCAGATCTAGGCAAGAATAAACTGCATCATTTGGTCAGTCTTGTTGGCGTGACACAGAGACGATGTGATTTAAAGGGGCTGTGTCTTTGGAAGTCCATTACCAAGCAAACAGGCAACGAATGAAGTTTGTTCAGTCTACAGTCTTTTTTTTACTGTGGTCTCTGTATTTTCTGCAGGGAAAAAGCCGTTAGTCAATGGTGATGTGATCCAAGAACCAAAACGTCTGTCTTTGTTTTTGTACTCGTGATATCTATCCCTCCCTTTCCTGCTCCCAGTTCATCTCTCATTCACCGTGACCATAAAG
>JAODUD010000039.1:12505203-12516688 GCA_026784285.1 Stomatorhinus walkeri | reverse complement strand
TATATGATACGTAAAGGACGTCAGACGCGTGCGTCTCTCGGAAAGAATACACACGGATACTGTTACTATGTTACCGCTGTATTTACTCTTTCCCCAGCAATTGTGCAAACCCGAGGTGCCCCAGCGTTTCGTGTGTGAAGTGTGAACAACCGCATGTCAGTGGAGTGTCCTTTTAATCCGTCCCGATAAACAATCACATACATAATGCATACCCTACATATTTTTGTTGCCTATACGCCTTCCGAAACGGGGATGTAAACTTAGGCTTGAAGGCAAAAATCGTGAGGATTCCGATATCCTACAAACAAGACCATTGTGATTCTTTTAAATTCTTTAATGGTGCTGCATAAAATAATAATATTTATTATAGTATTGACAAGAATAAAAATAAAGCTACCAGTCGCTGCATTTTTTTTTCGTAATATTAATTCTTCGATTAATTTACCTGCATCCAAAAATGTTTCTGCATACATGCACTCATGTTCAAAAACAGCGATACAATGGAAACGATCCTTTTTCACATGCGGAATAGGAAATTACACTATTTCATTATTACTCCGTGAACTCGTTTTGAGGGGAATTTCACCATAAAAGCCCGTGCTGAGTTTCCCTTCTGTTCCTCAGATAAGTCATACCTCCTTCGGAAAGCCCCCTATCGTGCACGCAGCCCCTCCCATTCAGGGCTTATAAAAGCGCAAGATCCTCCCCTCCGCATTCATACCATTGCAGCTCGTAATAAGAACAACTTAAACCGATCTTCAGCGAAGGAGAAATGGCTTTGTGTCGCGTTTACGGCACCAATAACCAAATGGATTATGAAACTGGTATGGATTCAAAAAAGGTACCTTGCAGTGAAGACCGCCTGGACAGCGGACTGGATTCATTGAAAGAAGAGTTGGACAGTATTGTGGATAATATGGACACTTTGCGCGTGGATAACCACGACTATACACAGACTGATTACATCAACGAACCATGGAAGCAGCAAAGGACGGAGGACGGAGACACGTAAGTTTCCTTTTTCGATATCTATCCCGTCAATACAAGCTTTAAGTAACACTACAGGTTAATTTAACAGTCGGCTGCAAGTTTGTTAGGATCCTCGATATCCACATTTGCAAGAATGTCCCACGAACTTAATGTTCGACAGTATGCATTAATAGTTAAAAAAATTACAATTGTCTGCTGAACAACCACTGTGGTTGCTGCATAAAACATTGCAAGTTATAAAGGGTACCGTTAAATAACGTTTAAGATGGTGTGTCCCATAGGAGTATATAAAAGAGTACTCAAATGATGATAATAATACATTAACACGCGGTGATACTCAATTGTACTTTAAATAAGGAGTACTTTATGGGGACTGAAAGTTTAGCGATTACGTCCCTATGGTCTGGTGTAAGATTATTATAGGCGGCGCTCGCATGCGTAAGCTGGAAAGTCCCTGGCGCTTTGCCCGGAATCGGGGCTGCTGATAGTGCATCAATGTAGAACCGCCTCTAGTGGAAATAACCTGACCAGAAAAAAAGAAACGCATGTGTGAAATACAGATGCAAATGCTCCGACTGTTGTGGCTGACTTCTGTTCCCCCCCAACATATTTCCAGGATTCTCCACCTCGCTGTCATTCACGAAGCGAAAGATTACGTTTTCCAGATCATCAACAGATCCCGGAACGAACCATTCCTGAACGTTCAAAATAACCAAAGACAGGTAATTGTTAAAATTGCTTCATAAAATGTTAATTAATTTTCTGAAGATTTGACGTGAAAGTAAAGAAATGTCGAGCTTAACATTTCCCTCTGCCGTCTTCCAGACTGCCCTGCACCTGGCCGTGATTACTGAACAGCCTGACTTGGTGGATACGCTGTTAAAGGCTGGCTGTGACCCCCAGCTGGTGGACGATTGTGGAAACACTGCACTCCACATCGCCTGCAAGAAAGGCTCCCTGCACTGCTTCAGCGTCCTCACGCAGTACCGTCCCCAGCATCTCGCCTCCATCCTCGCTACACCCAACTACAGCGGTAGGTTCACCTTTCATACCTCTGCCCGACAATGATGGCCTTCTGTTTTCTGGCCTGGACCCCCGTCCCTGAACCGGTGTCTGCTCTGCTCATTACAGGTCACAACTGCCTACACATAGCTTCCATCTTCGGTTTCCTGTCACTGGTAGAAAGCCTCATCGAGCTCGGGGCGGATGTCAATGCACAGGTGGGTGAATTCTCCACCATCTTCTTTCGAGACTTGAAGTGCCCGCACGGTGGCAGGAAGTGGTGGGAAATACGGCAAGACCTCATATGCATTTTCAATTTGCTCCTTCCCTCCAGGAGTACTGTAACGGCCGAACGGCTCTCCACCTGGCCGTGGATCTGCAGAACCTCGAGCTGGTGAAGCTCCTCGTCGCCAAGGGCGCCGACGTTGACAGCATGACCTATGGCGGCTACACCGCCTATCACCTGACCTACGGGAGGCAGAACGCTGAGATACAGCGACAGCTGCACGCGCTCACTGCGCAGGATTTGAGGGAGCTTCCCGAGAGCGACGAGGAAGACAGCGACGAGGAGCCTTCATCAGAGGAAGATGATGTAAGTTTTGTGTGTCGATCTGGTGGAATTTCAAAGTGACCCTGATGGGGAGAATTTAGGTAGAATTTGGTACTTTTTCCCCATCTGATCCTAATGTTTCTGGCTTTACCTCCACAGATTTACGATGACATTTTCGTCGGAGGGCAGAAGTAGGCCCATTTCCCATCCTTCCCTGCCCCTCGCCCCAGCGGTGCAGAGAAGACTACAGAGGCTGCCCCCTGACAGGTCCAGCACTGACATGGCGTACAGCAGTCCCAGGTTCCTGCCCTGGTTCTGGTCCGACTCCGGCAGACCCGTCTCAGCAGGCCCAGTCCCAAACCAAGTGGAAGCTGAAAGCACAGAAGGACCGGGAAGAAAGGACTGAAATCGTCCTTGGTGAAAAGACAGAGAAATACAATCCTGGCTTTTCATGGAAGATTTTTTTAAAAATGTTTATGTAATTATGTGTATAGTTAAATAGTGTACATAATGTAAATTTAATGTATTGTGTAGATATCTGATGTTCATTTTGCGCAAACACCATGGAAAATAAAAATGTCTTCTTTATGTTCTTGTTGTGGTCTGACAGTGGGAGTAAGCAAAATGGTGATGGAAAGGAAACCTTTTAGCTGTTTAAAACTTTTTGGCAGCCTTTGGCTAGGGTGACAGTGACCCAGAGTTCTGTGAAGATGGAAATGAAATGATGCCTCACTTACAATGTGCAGAAATACAAGTATGTTGAAATGCTTTGCATATCCCATCTTGCGCTCATCATACACACAAACACACAGCTGGGCGGAAATGCTTGGGGTCCAAGTACAAGGTTAGGTCACATTCCAAGTCACCCTGGAGCATTATGGAGGGCTAAGGGTTCTTTCTCAAGGGTCCAACAGAAATGCTACTATTCTCCTGAGGCGGGGAATCAAACCGGCGACCTTCTGTTCACAAGGACAGAGGCTTACCCTGCTGAGACCAGACATAGAACAGGCTGTCTTACATATTTACAGTGACACAGTAAGAGCCATTCAGTGTCATGTCTGCGATTATAGGAGGAAATTCCACGGAAAGACAGCAATGCAGGGAAATCCCTCAGCTGTTTGAATGTGTCTTCCTTGATAACATGCTCTGAATATTTGGCAAGCCTTCCAGAACATTTCTTAGTAAATAAACTCCAGTGTTGAGCAAAAACTCAGAATGAACAATGTTACGACACCGGGCAGGAAAATTCCTTTTCTCTTGTACCTCCCTCAGGCCCAGAGCAGAAGGAGTGGTTTCCATGCTCAAGTTAAATTCCCAGCTTCTCTGATAAGTAAACAGGAATTTCCTGGGGATGTGTGCAGAAAAAACTCCCAGCTGATTAACAAGATGAGTGTATACTCCCATATGCAGAAGCGCAGAACATTAGGGACTTAATATGTTCAAACTAATATTTTCCAAAATGAGTAATGTTTATCATACTCATTAACTCTCTGTAATTAGTATACTACATGTTTCTGATTTTACTGGCACAGAAGAGCCCCAGTAAATAAATAATTTGGGCAGCTGTTAGTTGCTGTGGCCTTTTGAAGATTTATAAGCTACCGAAATCCCATTAGATTAGAAAAAATAATCTCTTCTTTTGTCTTACAAAGGACTGGTGGAAGCTGCCAGGAATCAGCTGTCTGGTATATTGTTACATACATCATGTTTGGTTCAATGTCTTCACATCCTGTATAATAATCATCCCATCAGAGCTACTGTAAATCAAGGGAGGACCTCCTGTGCAGGTGACATCCAAAGTAGCCTTAAAATGCGACATGCCTTTGAAGCTCCGCATGCACCTCTGTGTATTTGCAGTTTATTTTGAGAAGCACAGAGCAGGAGCCTCTGATAGTCCAGGGAAGGCGAAACGCTTGCAACGCAGCAGAAGTGAAGGAAACCATACTGTGAGAACCACACTGCAGAGGATGGCCCCTGTTTTGACACTCAGACCAAACAGACCTGACTGGCTTTTCGCAGCAGTTGTAATTTCCTGTCGTGTGAATGGGACACAGACCAGCAGCCCGGAGTCGGCGCAGGCTCCCGAGATCATGCTTTTGCTCACAACACCTTTGACTGAGGCCGCAAGCTACGTCAGCGTCCCATTCGCTGGCGGGGACGATGAATCCCTAGCAGCAGGTGAGGTCCCCCTGCACCCAGCCAATGCAAATGACTCGAGTCATAAAGGGGCCACGTTCAGCCCGATTGATGCAAACGTCCTGCTCCGGTGTGGTTGGTACATCTTGCAGGTGTGACGGCATGCAAGGCACATGTTTTAGAAACCGAGAAGCGATGGATGCATGAGAAATATTATGGTGGGGGGGGGGAAAGGCTACAGTGTTACTTAATCCTGCCATCTCCATGGCACATGGGACAATTGGACTGTTTACTTCACATGAGAAAGTACACAATTACACAGGAAACTGAAGTATTAACTAGACTACATAAAAGAATTCTTGCTCAACAAAGCCCTTGTTATGTAACCAGTTTTTTAGTAACTTAAAACAAAACAGCCATTTAGCACATTAACTTGACAAAACTCAGTAGCCTTTCAAAGTACTAGCCTAGTCTTTTAACACATCACCCTGAGAAAGTAAATGAATGTCACCTAAAAACAACCTGGTCCAATCCAGTTCAGGCATTAAAAAAAATTCTCTGCCCTGCGGTGCATGTCATGTGACAGAAATGTGTAGAAATGAACCCAAACAGGAAGGAAGAGGACAGCAAAGTCTCTTAGCTTCTGCAATAATGTCCTTGTGAGAATTTCCCTCACGACTAAATGTGGCATTGAGACGGAACTTAGTAACACCACTGCCACTGAGGTAAAGGCATTTTCCCAGAAAGGAGGAAAGTTTGATGGAGACTTCACAATCAAATACCACTCATTACTCTTGGGTACAATGTGTATGTTTCTGTGAAAATTATGAGAAAAACCAATCCCCCAAATCTCAGTTTGAAAGTTTCATCTCCAGGTACCCAATCATGCTTCTCAAAATAGGCCAATATGCATTGTAGAGGTTACCACAAACATCAAAGAGTAAAAATGACATCCGGGAGATGGGGATCTACCAAATGAATTTCAAAGAAGTGCTGTTTTTTCTCCAAAACATTATCTTTAATGCAGGGTAAATATACAGCAAACAGCGTTGCTCTCGGGCTGAACTCTGGAATACGAAGTGGCCCTCTGCAGCTTCCCTTGTGTGGTGACGTCGCTCAGTCCCTCTCTGCTAGTGACACCAGATGAGAGTCGATCTCAGACTCAGAAAGGATCCTGCAGGGGACCCAAAGCAATGGAAATTAAAGCTATGACAAAATACAGACAGAGCAGAGTGCAAATTCTGTATTTTTTTTAAAAGAGAAACCAGCTAATACTTCCTCAGGATTAACAACATATTGACCTGGCAGCCAGTGGTTAGTTGGAAGGCCTGAGTGGTTTTGATGCATTTGCACCATTTCTTCTACATGTGCTGCTACAGATTAGCAAGTGCAATAGTCTGCAGTTTGATTGAAAGGAATATCAGATACATGATGATCTTTGCTACCCGTTTATGGACGGTTTAGTGCTCAGAATAAAACCGACTTAAGCTCTATGTGAAATATTACAAATGCATTAAGCTCAGGCAGCACCTCATCAGAATAATAAAATAATAATATTAATAATAATAATAAAAAGACAGTAAGGAAGAGCAAACAAAAAGCTATGCATGGACCACACCCTCCTTGTAGAAGGTAAGGCCTCAGCTCCTGTTACCTGAAATTAGGGTTCTCTGTCGTCACAACTCCAATCTCCAGCTCTGAGGGCTTGAAGTCAATGGACAGCACTGTGGACAGGCAGGTGATCGCCGTCTGTTGGGCACAAAGCAAAACATTACTGGTTCACTGGACTGTGGTTTAACCCTCTGGGGTCTAAGGCCTTGTGAGACACTTTTGGAGATGCCTTGACAAGGTCTGACTTCTCCGCAGCACAAAGGATAATTCGGTGTGGCCTATATTTTTGTTTCCAGTTACAATAATAAGGCAGCAGGATCTTGCCAAGATTTTATTTTCTTTTTAGTTTTTTTTTTAAAATAAAGATACATTTTGCCAAAACATGCTAGAATAACCTTAAAAAATCACAAATTGTTAACATCCAGCACACTTTGAAACACAGATCATTGTGTTGAACAAGGCTTAGCAATGTAAATGTATTAAAGTCATTTACAAATTCCTTTCAGTTTAATAATAAATTAAAAAAAAAAAGTATGATACTGTTTCTGTTCAATTGTCTCTACCTGGGCAAACAGCTGTGGTCATGAATATGAATGAGATTCATCTGGGGAACTCCCAATACCCAAATAAGCCTGTCAATGGGCCTGTCTAGTGTTGAATGTCAGTGTGCAGTGAGAGAAAAACATGTAGCATTTGTAGTTGTTTCTCTGTGTGTAGAAAGCAATAGGAAAAGCAGATATGGCAGAATAGGGAAATCAATAACTATTTTAGCCTGATAAAGAACAATCTACTTGTTTTGTCCCAGTCTTTAAAACAATTTCTTCTTAACCCTCATTGTTGTCTCAGTCTTCATCGGAGGATGAATTAATTTCATCCCCGCTGTCTGGAAATGATGGAACTTGCAGCAGAGCTACTTCAGCGGAAAAATGAGAGTGTGCCATTGCGAAAATAGCAAATACAAACTGCCTCATTCTGACTGTTTTTTCACACGCGGAATATCTCCACCTCTGACGAACTTGTCGCAGGCATATCAATAGCTGCTCAAACTTGTGGCCGTGTCGACAGGTACGAAGGAACGAAGAAATGCAGAAGGTGATTATTTTCATGATTTCATATAAAATCGGAGGTTTGTGTTTGTTGAGAGTGGGCATATTTGAAAAGACATTATGGTTTGTAATGATACTTAAGTCAGTCTGACAAATGGAATTCTTTCGGTAGTCGTTGTGCACTTTAGAAAATCTGCTTTGAGGGGGAAGAAATAAAAAAAAACATAACACAAAACATAATATGTATGTATTTTATGAAAACGATGTATTGTATTTGTGAGAACACGTTTTAAAGTAGTAATTATGTATTTTTTGAGCATACGTAACAGACATAACGACATTAGTTTCATGCATTTAAAAACATTTTTCCAAGTTAGGGTGCTGGTGCCAGTTGACTGGCTAAGTAATGCCATCCCTTCAGTTTTTTTTAAGATATGTTTTGCAGATGTTTCTTATGGATTCATTTTCTAAATTTATTAAGTCGACAACCTACTATGTAATAAAGTCAACACTGGTCATTCTGAGAGCCCTTAAAATGAACAAGCCATTACACACTTAAACAGAGTGACGATATAATACTTCACAATATATCGACTGGGTAAGAAAACTGAAGGGAGCACTGTGCATCTGCTTTTGACTTCTTTGGAATCAATTGATCTACTCGACGGCATCTTACCTCTACAGTTTGCTCAAAGGTCCAGTCAAGTTTCTTCTTCACCTTCTTCTCGAGGAAGCTGGTGGCCTCCGTCTGTTTCACGCCGGCGGCCGTGGCCTTGAAGCCACAGTAGTAGCCGGCCGGGTCACACTTGTACACCTGGGGGCCAAACTCCTCATCTACTCCAATCACAATCATGCCTGGCACGGAAAGAACCATTTCAAAAACACAACTTGGTCTGTTCTTTCTCTAACCTTCACAGGCAGTTAAGACGACGATAAAAATGTACAGCTGCTGCACAGCTCAGCCATACAAGGCCATGGGAGAAACACTCCTGGCTTTGGGATTCCAGGTACTTACAGCAGCCGAGGGGCCTCATCTCAGCGTTCTGCGTGTACACCTGCGAGATGTCCGCAATCCTCTTGCAGAGCATGTCCACGGGGATTTCATAGCCATACTTGTACTGCCAGTTAGCAGCCTCATAGCGTGCTCTTTGCACCTGGGACCTGCTGTCAGCTGGCAATGGAAAGAACAAGCAGTCCAGCAAATAAATGCCACCTGAGAGCCACCCAAAGCATCGCCTTAAGAATTTCAAGCGCCTTCAGTGGATAATATCTGCATAAATAATTCAAATGGTAGATATAGAAGCCAGCTTTGCACGGAAAACAGTTGTTCTACCTCTGGATATATGCTATTCTATTCAGATAAACTATTCTATATACCTGTCATGCCAGACATCACGCAGCCAATGTTTTCTGTTATCCTGAATAAGTGGGTGACTGTGGAGGAATCCAATAGTTTGTCCTACAGGAAAGGAAAAACATAGATTGAATTCATTAAACATGTCAGAATTCAAATTAACTATATCTGAACCAAATGGAAAAATGTTACATTTCATGCACCGAAATCCGGAATACAACTTACGGGCACTTTTTTCTGTGTGACAACAACGGCGCAGTCTTTGCCTCTAACAGCTACTGAGGTGAGGCCGCCTTGGTTTATAGCCTTGAAGGCATACTCTTTAAAAGAAACAGTCAGTTAAATAAATCGTGCACATCACATAAGAATAACTGTAAATAGTTGTGCTACAAAAACTCTAATACGTTGACCAATCCAAACAGCAATAAAAATCAGTGTATAATAAGAGCAGATAAAATGAGCATGCCGCTCACTCACAAATTGCATTTATAAAACAGAAGGTTTACACACACTTAACGGTCAGGAATAGATCCGAAATGACCGCTACTTGCTAATACGCTTATCGCTACAAATTTAAAAGCATATAACCGTGTAAGATGGTAATCCAGGTTTAATACTTTGCTAGACATGCATAGCTTCTGAAGCACTTATTAAAGTTCAGCCCTAATGTGAAGGATTCTTTCCCTTTCGTTATTCAAAGCAATAACAATAGATAGGCCTACAAAAAGCCTACCGTTACTTTGCAATTATTTATTAAATAAGATACACTGCTTCAACTCACTAGCTCACTGAGCGCCGTAAAATAAACCTTTAAAAGACAGCATTCCCCACAACTTCTTCAAAATACGACATTAGCACAATAACATAAGAAAAATAGTGGTGGCGATGGGAGCCATGACTGAGCACTTCGCAAGCCAGCGGCTAGCCGGCGTCGCTGTGTTACTTACCTACTTGGTAGAGCCTACCCTCAGGAGAAAAGATTGTAATGTGTCGGTCAAATCCCGCACTGGATCCCCGGGACATTGTATTTCTATATTTACAACGATCCAAGTATAAAAACTTGATTTGAATAAAGCTGGCTAGCTGTACCGCACACAACTGTCAGGCAACATGAAAAAAATCCCTCACCCGGAAGTGCAGGATCACTGCCGGGTCACGGTGGCGACGGAAGCGTTGCTATAGTGACATGGCATTTAGAAAGTGCGGCTATCTCTGTTAGGGATCATCTACATTGCGTCATCTTCTAAATAAAATTAAAAGGAAAATAATTTAGTATCAATCAATCCTAGATTAACGCATTCTAAATATGAATGTAATGTATTTTATTTCGTTTTTACAGATTATTTATCAGGTTTGGTGACTGCAGTTTTGTGGGCCTTGGTGATGAAGCATGATTTAAATCTTCAGATAAGTTTATTGTCCAATCTCCGTCCCTATCCTCACCTATAATTATGAACTGTGAATAAAACCAAAACAACAAAGTCACAAGTACAATAGGCTGAAGTAGTTTCTCTGTAATATTCCTGGAAGAGCAGTTTTGGAGTGACATCAATATAGAGCCACTGAGGTAGTTTATCCATTTTTATAAGGACCTGGCCACTAGGTTGGCTCCCAAGGGAGCTACCTATTGTGTTACAGTGCGGAGGCCCCAGAAATGACCTAGGAAATGCTGGAGATGATTGAAGATCTCGTAGCTGACTTGCGAATGTCTGGGAATGCCCCAGAACTATCTAGAGTCCGCGGCTATGGAAAAAGAGCTCCGGTCTGATGGGCTCAGCCTGTTGCCACTATTACCATCACCAGGAAAAGTGGTGTGAAAGATGAGATGTGATCATTATCACATTGAGCCTATAATAGGATCTACAGGATAAAACCAGAAGATGCCCTGGATAGTGCGGTGGTCCATCACAGGCCACACGCAGAGAGTTCAGTCTACCTAAACAGCACAGTCTGTGGGAGGGAGCCAGTGTTACTAGGGGAAACCCACAAGTAGTAGAAGCATAAAGTGAACACTATGGTAGGAATCAAACCAACAATCATGAAGGTGTGAGGCCACAGAGCTATCCACTCAGCCACTGTGTTGCCTGTTTAGGCTGTGGGGTTTCAGAACTTTTAATAACTCAGTGGCATGACCTGTGTATAGTATTTAGAGTGCAAAGATAAATATAAGATAATGTAGGACAGAACGGCAAAAAGTAGGTGGAAATGCTATTGTTAGATAAAGCTGGGGACGCATGCTACTGAATAAAGCTGGGTGTAGATAGGAGAGGTCTATGTTATACTTGTGTTTGTGTTGCTTTGCCCGGGTACCTCCCAGAGTTAGTTCAGCTGAAGTGTATATACTATATGTTGTATAGTAACTGTTTTGCTTTACTGTCACTTTAAGGGTTGGTCAGGTGTGCCATGCATGGTGAGCAAAAAAGGGGAGGGATTACATAGTAGCCATAATGGAGTGCAGTGTTTAAAGTGACAGTAAAATAAAATAGGTAGTACATTACATACAAGTGGCAGCCACAAATAAGCCTCAGGATTTGTGTGTGACTTTTATTAGCATACATTATTATTTTATTCTAAGGAGGCTTGAAGGTGTTGTTCTCTTAATTTTTTCTTTATGGCTACCAAGTTTGAAAATGTCAAAATACTCTGTCAGGATTTGGGAAATTCCAAAGGACAGCCCATTGGGCATATTACTCAGGAGTGTGGTGTGAATTATTATTGGCCTGTTGGGCGATTACATATATATTTTTTCATTCTGGACAACAGAATGTTACTAAAATGTCCCAGTGGTTCACTGGA
>JAODUD010000039.1:12474904-12489522 GCA_026784285.1 Stomatorhinus walkeri | reverse complement strand
CATAAGGGAAAAAAAACAGATATTTATCACATTATGGGGACATTGTGTCCCCATAAGGATAGGTATACCCGCTCGCATGCACACACACTCACGCATGCACAGCTCTTTTTGGGAATTAAATTCAGGATCCTATCTCAGCAGAAAGGCAAAGCAGAAGGTATAAAGCAGAAGCAATCCAGCGGGGAATTCCCATAATCCACCTCAAACGCCAGCTGCTCCAGCTCTGCAAGCTCGGTGAGCGATGGAATTCACACGAGAGAAAGGCGAGTCTCACGTTCACATGGAGAGCTGGCTGCCTCACAGAAAGTGCACACCTGGCTGCATGCACCACTTGGCCTGTCACTTATGGCGCTGGCGGACCCCAGCGGGTCAGTGAATGGTGACTTTCACGCCCACCACTCACCGGCAGGGTGGGGGAGCACATTCATGTGAGTGCTATATAATAATGTTTGCTCAGTGTTCATTATTGAGCCTTTCTGTGGAGTCTGTTGTTTCGCTTCAGCCCATCCTGTTGTGGGTAAGTGTTCCACCCCCCAGGCTTGGCATGCTCTCTCCGTCTCTGAGGCCTGGAGGTGCATGCTGTCGTTGGCTTCGCTCGCCAGCCCTGCAGAAAGAGTCGACAAGCTGTCACGGGATGACTCTGCACAACGGAGATGTGCAGTACATTCCTCAGCAAACCTATGGGATGTCACCCCTCCCTGCCCCTCCCCCGCCACTGGGAGAGTTCTTGTTTGGCAGAGCGCCTCACTAAGGACGCACTGCTGGGGCTGGCAACAGGGCCGGACATGTGCGGGAATTCCCCTGCAGTCCAGCTAAATCAGGAACCGGCTGCAGTGGCGGCAGGAGACCTGCTATTTTCACTCGCCGTCTCAGGCTAAATACAGGTGCTGTGGGTGTTTTTCTCCCAAAAAAAAACACAATGTTGCTGCCCCATTTTTATGCAGTGGGAAATGGTTTATGGTAGGGCTTTTAACCTGAAATTAGAATGGCGTTAGGGTTTACCTACTGATTCTGTGGATATTACTGTTGCCAAGGCTACTAGCAACCAAAAAAACCAAAGATCTTTTTTTATCATGAAGGTGATTTACGTATGAAATATTTATGGTTTTAAAATGATATGGAATTCTTTGACACTACTGTTACGTCACTTTTTTATTGAACATGTTTATTTACAATGTTACCAAAGCAAATTCATGCAGCCAGCAAACTATAATCAGTGCAGCTCTTCCTGTCTGCTTTTCTTCCATACTTGCGGTGATCTTCTGTGATTCACCAATCAATGGCATACGTTGAAGTCAGGTTAAGTACAATTTTTGCAAATGAGCTTGCTCCTTTGACTCAGAAAATAACCCCTTGTCACCGCCCCTCCAGCTCACACACGCTCTTAGAAGCAGACACGGTGTCTGCATAACTTTGTACAACAACAAACTGGATTTCCCCTTGTGTGCCCTGTCGTTTATCTTTGACAGGTTTAGTCAGTTTACCCACTTCTCATGCAGAACTGATGCCACCTAGTGGAGGGAAGATGTAACGCTATTCTCGGAACTGTGAGTATTCGGGGTTTGCATGTTTCCCGTGTGTACGTGGGTTACTTGCAATTTTAGCTGTAACAGTCCGTTATAAGTGTGTTCAGTGTTCCCCATCATGTGTAAGTGTTAATGGAAAATGCATGGATCTTAACGTAAGGTATATTACTGCACAACTCAATTATACAAATACAGCAGTCTTTCCATGCTAAAGTAGTGTTTGCTCTGCAGGGCTAATATGAATAGGTTTTCATTTTCCTTCTCATAACAATCTCTTTAATCGTCTATATGTAAAGAGAGATTGATAATAAAATAAGTAGTTACCATATAAAAAAATTACAAATACGCTTGTGGACATTACACCTTTATATTGTAGACTTTTTTGAAAATAAAATTGATTAAATTGATTCCTGCATCACTAAAACATGCAGCAGACTGAGCATTGCCCTTTCACACGGTCGCACAGCCCACTGACCTCAGGCTGCGGCCTTAGTCCGCTTACCGTGCCTACAGCGCCCCCCCCCCCCCGCCTCGGGAGCCACGTGCAATCCCCGCTGTGTGGGAAAAGACCGCCCTGTTCCCCTCCGTGTCATCTCACTTGTACGGGACACAGAACTCACTTTGTTCCCTAAACAATACACAGAAACTTTCCCGGAGTGTCCGTCAGACTCTGTAATAACCGCTTCCCGACGTGCGGGTGAATCAACCGATTCCAGAGAGACCAAAACGATGCCGAACATCAGGGGCTTGACATATAACTTGTCTGATTTAAAGTAGTCTGGTAAATCCAGAGTCTGTAAAATCTGCAATGGAGCCTTAATTCTAACTAGTAATCCAGGCCGCATAAGACACTCAGCTGTTAGGCCTATGATATCATTGAATCATTTCAATGCACAAATGCATTTCTGGGCACTTGAAAGCTTCAGCTGCTGGTTGTGGGACCCATCATCACGTGGCATCATAGTCGGTAAAGTTAAGGACCATTAGTTTTGATCGACCTAGGTCTGCATTTAATGAGAAATACGCATTCAGTATGGATGGACGATATCACTCATTTTCTTTTCAATTCAATAGCAAATAATAACTCAAACAACGAAGCAAATAACCCTAATGAATTTGCTGGTACTGATGAATTTTTTGAGTGGGGGAGGTTGTCCACACAATAAAATACACTTCAATTGCTGGATTTCAAAAATGATTTTAACGTTAGGAACAATTCTTAAAATGAAACACTGACATCAATATAAAGTCGACCTTCAATCTGCACATCCTTGACACACTGAGTAAAAATGGAATTATGACATGCCTTTGGCATGCTCTGTTATGGACCCTAATCCTCCTGGCTGGATGAACAATTACTGAAATCTGACGGTTGGATGATGTGTTCAGCCAGCTGTAAGCGTATGAACATATTCATTAATTCCTTTTGAAGAGAATGGATAATTAAAGCACTTGACATTGCTTAGTTAAACTCTACTGGCCATGTTCTTCTGAAGCACGGTTTGTTGAATGCTAAAAAAAAGTTTACTTTGACTAATTATTTAGTCCAGTGCAATGGCGGCCGTGACCTGTCGTGACCAATCCAGTGACTGACCACACCATCTTAACCTCTGACCTGCCATGCATACGGCCCATAGGATCGAGACGGCATCTTTCCTGAAAATGAATGCCAGTCTGTTCGCCTCTGAAAGGCAGGACAGAGCTGGCTGGTCCTGCCCAGACCCGGAGCTGCACAGACCTCCCGGTGTCCCACACCGCAAGCGGGTCTCCGTTCCAATGAAGAGTGCCTTTGTGCCACGCTGCTGTTCTAACAGGAGCGGGAGGGCAGGCCTTCCAACTGTAAGGCCTGCATTCAAAGCAGGTGTTTGTCCATCAGCAAAGCCTGACGGAGTCTTCACTCCCTGACCTCAAGTCACTGTCATGACGTTTCCTTAACCAGCTGTAGAATGAGGGGCTTTGCAAAAATACCCAAATCAGTAACCTTCATGAACACCAAGGAAATACAGTTACAAAACATCTCAGGTGACAAAGCGTGAAATAATTAAAAATGAGTAAGCAGGTGCATTGACTTATCCAAGTAAAATTTCTTTATGCAACACCTATGACCTTTGGCATGAAGTAGTGAGTAATGTCAGGGAATTCCCCAATTCTCAGCTGAGCAATAGCCATGTATCAATTCACACCCTTGTTTATAGTACTGGTAGTACCTGACTGCACAGATCAGATTTGCAGCTGCCAAAAAACAAGTCCAAACAAACAAATAAACAAACAAACAAAGGTCACATTCCCAAACGTAAAAGGAAAACTTCCAGCATAAGAATGAAATGTCAAAAATGCAGAGATGGATTTTCAAATTATCACTATTAAAAGTTTTATTAAGCTGTATTATATACATAAAAAAACAGAATTGTACACACACAGTTTGTACTTCCTCAAAAATAAATTATAAAGTGTTGTAACAAATGAAGTGAGTTCACATTTCGTATTATTATAATTAAGCAGTAAGTGCAAACATGCTTTGGGGCTTTTCTGCCAGTCTGAGTCCTGAAAGCAGGTAACACCTGCAGTGCTGGGATGACCAGAGAATTTCATGAGACCCCCCCCCCCCCCCCAAATTTCCCTTGGGTAATAAGTCAGCAATCTGAAAAGGTTAATGTGAGACAACATGCCTGTAACCTAGAAGCTTATTTACCGGCCTAGAACACAGCAGCCTCACCAGTGGAAGAGATCAGTTATGCCTCTGGGCTGCAGCGGCTGCCCAAGTCGCGCACAGATCCCAAGGAAGAGACGGGAGCGCAATCTCGCAGCGAGCTGACATGTTAGCGGACTTAGTGAACGTTGCAATGAAAATCTCAGATTGCATCGAATGGGCAGACCTCTCCCAAATTCAGAGCCGCGTTGAAATCAGAACAGAATCAGTGCCAACATCAAAATGCAAAAAACACTCTTTTTTTTCATAAAAAATGCATATATACTGTTTTACCTGTGTCAGTCAGCCAGCTTGTAACATTCACCGTTAATGACACCTTTGTGTCTGGAATGATAGGATGTCAACAAAAAAATTCACGAAATTAATTCTCACGGCACGCACAGAAGGGCGGTGCTGTAGTGCTTAGTCATATTGGGGGAATAAAGTATTCTACTGATTCTAGTTGAAATCCATAAAGTATGTGAAACGTTCCTGAAGAAAACGTCCAATGAATCACATCACATGCAAAGAAATGCTCAAGCACTTAAGTGAGATTAAGGTGTACTGTGGTAGATAACCTGGTTAAATGTCAGCACCAGTGTGTTGCCTTAACCTGTCCGAGTCACAGCACAAAGGTTGTTGGAGCTTGAGTTATGGTTACTCAAGGATAAAGTCCATTTAGGGTAACTCACGCACACGCAGACAAGGAAAGGAACATCGCATCTGCCAACGACTGACATTAAAAACACTTTTTTTTTTTGCAGAGAGTTGGAACAAACTTGTTGTCACCAACAAGCAAAGGCACATGCATCGAAATCTGAGTGGGGAATATGAAAGACGTGATTTTGCTAAGCTCAGGAGGGGTGTCTGTTTAACGAGTAGGCAGATAATGAGCGGGGACGTGGTTTAGGTGGAAATTGGGGCGGGGACAGTGTGGGGCTCCGCCTCCAGCTCAAAAGTGACATTGAGAAAGGAGGCTGAGCCTCCTGGCTGCTCTGTTGCGGCCTGCTGGCCTCCTTGTTGCTGCTGCTCATCAAATCTGCGCTCGGCCTCCTCTGACATACGGTTCTCCTCCTCTTCCTCTTCCTCCTGTGGTGACAGACAGAAGCAAAGAGCTGAGTCAGCACACTCCAGCAGCTTCGAAAGGCCCTCTCGTGCAGATCCACTGGGATTGGCGTACCTCCTTCTTCATTCTGTAGTACTCGTCAATGGCATACTGGTACTTGGGTGAGGTGATGCCAAAGAGCGAGGCCATCCTTTCTCCAAGGTAGTCACACGCTGGACACCCAGAGAAAACCCGGCCATGTTAGGAAACTTAAAACATCAAAGTCACGGAACACTGATTTTTAGTCATGTTCATCACGTTTCCTGATTTAACTAACCACTGTGACTAAACCAGCTGGGCAGCCTTTCTGAGCTCCCAGTGGGAGAGAGCATGGAAACTTGCAAGACTCGCTCCTTCCAGAATGTCATCTTTAACGGTGTTTCTCAACCCAGCCCTCGGGGACCCCCAGACAATCCACATTGTTGCTCCCTCCCGAGTCCCAACTCCCAGCACACTGGTACCAGGTACAGTAAAACCTCGGACTGGGAGCATAATTCATTCCAGAAATGTGCTTGTAATCCAAAGCACTCGCACATCAAAGTGAATTTTCCCATAAGAAATAATGGAAACTCAGACGAAAGTAAAAATACATAAAACAAATTAACCTGCACTTTACCTTTGAAAATAATGGTGGATGGTGTGAGGGAGATGAGAGAGAGGAGAAGAGGAGGGTGATTTTGTAGGACGACTTTCACTATAACTAACAGAATCACTGCTATCTGTTGGCTCACTGGAATCTTTTTCTCTTTTTGTGTGACTTTAACAAGGAACCTATCCAATGACAGCTGCTTTTGCCCCCTTTTCTACTACATTTTGACTATATGAGTGAGGCACGCTGACTGAGACCGAGCATGGGAGACGATTACCCACAATCCTGCAGTGAGAGAGAGAAGAACCATCGGCTCAGTTGTGATTACGTGACACTAGGCAGACAAAGTATATACATAATACTTGTATTGCAAGACCTGACTCATTTATCAAGTTAAAATGTATTTAAAAGTTTTGCTCGTCTTGCAAAATACTTGCAAACCAAGTTTACTCACAATCCGAGGTTTGACTGTATTCAATATTCAAGATTATTAGATTTTTTTTTAGTTCAGGTATGCTGGGAGCAGGGAAGGTGCAAAACTGTAGACTGTCTAACTATTCTAACTCTTTTTATAATTCAAATTACATTATATAGCTGGTCACTTGGTCCAGTTAGCAGCCTGTCCACAACTCACCCGAGAGTGTGGATGTAGCAACTCTCCACATGTAGAACCAGAAGTATGGACCCCATGTCAGCTTGGACTGCAAGGCAAGTGACATAAGGAGTGTGTACACCGGGCAACGTCTTTGATATTTTGCCACAAGCCCCCCACCCACCCGGCAACTCACAGGCTCCACTGGTGCTGGCAGCTCCTTTTTCACCTGCTCCTCATCCTCCTCTTCATCTGTGCTGTACTCCTCCATCGTCTCCCCGCTTGCAAAGTGGATGATCCGCCGTGGGACCTTCGGCTTCTGCTGCGCCCCTTTCCCCATCTCACCAAGCTCCACACGCTCAAAGTCCTTCGCAGGGCCTGGGCTCTGTCAGGGTACAACAGGAAGACTTTACTGAATGGGACTGACAGGCTAGCTGCAACAGCAGCCTCCTTGTTTCAGACACACTTTCTATCATGTCTATAACAATAGGTGCTGCGGGGAGTGACAACATGGATTGAAAGCTGTGTGAGCTCAGTTACTGGGTCATTAACACGTTCTGTCTTACAATATATTTGATTTTCCATGCACTGTTTAATAAAAACCATCATGACATATAGTTATATACTTAATATTACAGTACTGTCAATAGCTGGATCAACCACATCTTTAAGTGACTGTGGATACTGTAAGATCAATGAGAAGCAGACTTAAAACCCGATTATAATTTTAAAAGAATTTCCAGGACAACCATTTTTGATGTAATACGTACAGATAAAATTACGGAATATATCATTCAAAGCCTCATGTAAGCTTGCACAAATCTATAAACCTAAAACTCTACATAACGGTTGTACTGCCTATTGTTCAATCAATGGTGACCTTTCAGTGATTAGACAATGCAACTAATAAATACCCACTGAACCGATAAACACTCTAAATACTCGGCACATTCCCGTTTCACTGCCCATACGGTCAGCTGACATACTAGTTTCCTGTAACTGCATTCGCATTTACCAGCAAAACCGCAGCCTGCTTGCCGTTATCAATACACCCGCACCTCTATAAATGTATATTTTCGTGAATATAAAACGCTGCAAAATTACTACCTTCTCAGCATCCATGGTCTGGCCCAGAGATACGTTAACGTTGGCAAGATAAAGAGATAACTCCGCCATCTCCGCTTGCCCGTGCTCTACGGCGTATTGTCAGTGTCGCCACTCTGTCCCTAAGCGCGGACCACATGCGGATGCGGAAGTGACGTTTGGCCCCGCCCCGCCCAAGTGACGTTTGGCCCCGCCCCGTCCCGTCCCGGAGTTTCAACTCTTTTTACGCTCAGTTCAATAATAAGCGTGACAATGAAAATCTAAGATGCCAGGTTGTCAACTTTGAGCAACTAGTTGACGTGAGATTTTCAATTCGGGAAAAGTCTGCAAACTCATTTACATGTACGTAACAGTTTTATTATTACATTGTAAATAGTCTGTAAGGTTTGCAAACTACTCCAAAACCTAATATAATTAATTTTAGGTTTTCAATGGAATAATATACATTTGCCATAGATTTATAGCGCGAGCCTAAGTCAAAAAGCATGACCCTGAAGATGTAATTTATTCGTGTACAAGCTACATAGGAATTATTTGATTACACATTTTTAATATAACCGTCTTTCTTTAAATAACTTTAATAACGGATTGTTTTGCCAGGTCCCTTGAAGTCAGTTATACTGTATTTTCTGTTGCAGTTTTATTGTTGTTTTGGAAGGGATTTGGCTGACAAAAACAACTTTTCTCCCTGAAAAGGCAGGCTGTAAGCATTTTAATCGTTTACGATATAATACTGTAATGATCAGATTTAAAAGGATCTCTGAGAGTTTGCTGCAGAACGTGGATTTAATAACAGTAAGCGGCTGCAGATATGTCCACAGACAGCAACTCAAAACGGAACAAACACCGATCTCCACACCCCGAGACCGAATCAGCTCACCCCAGCTCCCAAACCTGAACTTCCCGACCAAACCTCACCCCCCCTTACGTCCCATGTCACACGCAATTCCATAACCACACCATCATAAGTACAGAACCTACACTTAACCGAATAACATGGAACACATAATACCTGAAGGTATTACAATACCCTCAGATTATTTACATACAACTGAAGACTGTAATCAGTTCGCTTTTCTACTCCTTCACTATGTTTTGTTACATTTTTCACATAGTTGACTAGCAAGGACGATAATTAGTATGAATGGCCTGCAGTGCAGAGCTTCTGCAGAAGCAGCGAAAGAAAATTTTAGACTTATTTTTAAGCTCATTATAATAGCAAAGTTTTGTTTACTAATATGGAAAAAAAACGTTTGTTACTGTCTCAAGCCAGCTGTCTATCACAGTCCTCGTGATATGCAAGACATAATTAGTACATCAGTGTACTTTGCACAGTAACCTGTAGCCAAACATTACATTTTGCTTAGATACTGTCTTGTGGAGCATTGATGTCTGTAGGTCCATGTCAGAATTGATTCCTGTCTTGCCTCCTTCAGTCAGTAATCTTTCCGCCTTGCTGTCCCGTCTCCCAGATCTGTTCTGTCCCTAATAGTGTGCTTCCCTGCTCCCTAGCCTGCCGTGTGGCTTAATGGGCTAAGTTAGAGTCTGAGAGCCAAGCTCCCACACTGCCGTGGTTATTGGTTATAATGGATCATCCCCTTGCTAGTTCTTGTATTCATGTTATTTCTGTATTGATCCTTGTTTTGTATGTCGTTTCAGGTTATCCACGTGTGTAGCTATTCATCTATGTTCTCTATCTCTTGTGGAGCCCAAGCCCCTCGTGTTTGTTGGTGATTACTCTCACCTGTTCCTCGTTGCCCCTAGTTACATTTTGTCGTCAATTAACAAAGGTCTGGTGCAGACTATAGTTAAAGCCCTCATTATCATGTGTATTTAAATGCCTGTCCTTACTCTGGCCATTGTCCTTGTTCCTGTGCTGTTGTTTGTTCCTATATTAGTTTTTTTTTTTTTTAAATACACCTGCCAGTATTTGTACACCAATTGTTTCTTTATTTTTTTTCTCCAGACGTGGATCATCTGTCATTCCGCCATGCACCACTGTAGCAGTCCAATCACTCGTCACCATGTAGCCCTGATTATTTTTGCCCTGAAAATTGAGGTGTTATTACAAAACAACAGAGCAAAACTTAAGGCATATCATTGAATGTGGCTATTACACAACGCAGTGAATTATGCTAATGCCCCAAAATCATTTATTGATGTGACTATATGCCAACCGAAGCCATATAGCTCTTGCATCAATAATTAGCCTATAGTCAACGGATGGTCAGATCTGTCAAGGAAAGTCCCTTTCATACACATACATGTAGGTTATGCATGTATTTTTAATATCCATAGAATTTTGTGTTGTCCAGAGACTACAACCAGCGCAGGCAGTGCAGGCAGTGATTGTTATGATGAGCTGCTGCAGTCAGCTGAGCCAAGATCCAGTGGAGAAAATTTCAACCTTTTTTTCTTTTGTAAATATTGCAGTCTCACTCCTGGAAATTTCACATATCGTGATATAATAAGCAGCTCTAATAGTGACTTGTGTCTCAAATAATTTAATTTCAAAGTGGGAATTTTGTGTGTTTCAAGTCCTACCTTATTTTTTACATTGCAGATCAGTGAGGGAGCTCACAAGAAGAGACAAACACATGCTGTGTGGAGGAAGGAGCATTAGATACTGAACCTAAACAAGTCAGCGATCATGTCTGTCCATTGACTAACCTTGGGCAACAGAAGATGATACTTTCAGCAAAGACGGTTTAAGTCCAGAGGTGATCCATGGATATATTGCAGTGAATAAACTGTGTCATTATGGAATAAGCAGGGTTAGTGCTATAGCTGTGTGTGTAAGAATGCAGATTAAATTAACCTTTCACCACCAGAGCAACAGCCAAGAGGGAAAAGAGACTGAGATGTACTGTAATAAATATAATATGTGCAAATATGACCAATGCATGCATCAAAAGTTAAGTAACCTAATAACTTTTGAATCTGCGTGTGTGATATTTATTAATTATAAAGATAGATATAACCAACCCAATGTTATGTTCTTATGTTCTTCCTGGTACTGATCTTTCTTCGAAAGAGATAAGATAAGATAAGATAAGATAAGCCCCAGGCAAACTTGACTTAGTTCTTGATCTTTTCAATAGGTAGAAACACTCCTGTTGTGGAGTAAAATAACTCCACACGAAGAAGCTCTTTCTTTCCACTGGTTCAGTCTCCTGCTCTCAGCCAACTGCACCTTCCTCCTCCTTGTGTGGAATCATAGTTATAGTCTGGAGCAGAACAATCTGAGAAGTAACAGAAGACTGAGAAGGAACAGAACCTGTCCCTGTCATTAACCAATGCATGAGTGTAGCTCCTATCCAAACACTGACATTTAGGTTCTGGTAGTGATTAATGTTATGCTCTCCATAATATAAACATGCAAACCACTTACTGTAAATACCAGGTAAAATGTTAATATTCTAACATTAGAATCAATTCTTAAAAATGAACTATTCAGATCGATAGTCTGTTTCAGCATCAATCCTTGCATCCCTAACTGTGACTGCGGAACTACCCTGACAACTGACGATGTGTGCTGGTAACTGCATGAGGAATGGGCTCAATCTTTTGCTGGACAGAATCATGAGTTTTACTGAAGAACAGAACAAATTGCTCACCTGACTCTGAGCACTACTTAGTTCTCCACCATGTGATCTGAAATTGCACGTTAATTATCTTACCAAATCTAATTCCCCTCTAATTTAGTTCCTTTAAAAAATGTAGCATTTCTTTCAGTTATCAAAGACTAGTATGTTTGTTCATTTGGTTCATTTGGGAAAATCAAGTTAATCCATGCTGGGTAATGAGTAGGGATACTCTGATCAAGCTTCTTGGGTCCAATCACTGATTAGTGATCACTGGAATCTGAATTGGTGCATACCGATCACTGATCACCAAAAAATATAAATTAAGAGGTTACTTTAAGAATAAATCTCAAAACCACAAAAAAGGTTAGAATTTGGTGGTTGGTGATAGGCCTATGCTATTACAAGAAACTGAGGTAGATTAAATAAATAAATAGACACCGCTCTGATCTTTTTGGAGAGAATATTTCTTTCTTCTCATCCAAAATATGTGCTGCTGTACTCTCCACCCTTGTCCACAGCACACACAGATAAGCTCAAGCGCCCATATTTCTCGTTCTACTCTCAGTGAAGACACCAATGTCTAATTAATTTTATTGTGTTGAATGCTTCAGCAGATGGTCCTTCACAAGCTATTTCTTTTGCACATATGTTACAAATTTCAAATCTTTCATCTTTAATAGATATATGGTAGAACTGCCCAACTGGAGATGACAGTAGATGAGTCTGAAACTTCTTGTTTATATTTTAAGTCATCAATGCACACATTGTATGTCATCTGCAAAATCGGTATCTGAGATTGATCAAATTAAAGGCTGCCAATAGAATAATTAATGCTGGCCTTACACCAGCTTTTCAAGTGATTTCACCGATGCAGACAAATTTCTGATATTGGAATGAAATCTTGAGATTTTTGTTTGTTGTGGCACGCTCCCGTCATCTCGATCGTTTGGTGTAAGCTGGTCAGGATAGCTGTCTTAAGTCAGTTTTTTTCTCGTCTTGATGATCCAGTAAAATCAGCCGTATTTAATTTTAATTATAGGTGTCTAGTCTTGGCTCATACAAATAGCGACGTGGATATTGTCAATATCCAATATGTGAGCACTCTTTAGCACCAAACAGGAAGCAGCATAGCAAGTACAAATTAATGCAGTCCAAAAAACAATGAAATGCGTAATATATAAAATTCTGAAATCCGTTCACGTATCTAGGGTTGTGTCCGCATTCTGAGGCGTCTTCTTTTTTGCTCATGTATTACATCAAACCCTTGCGCACACAAGAACAGCTGTGACTAAAAGCTGCTTTCCTTTCTGCTCCATCGTTTAACAGTTTTTCTCCTCCTGTAAATTTCCACCAGGAGCAGATTTGTAAATAATCTTGATCCAGCTGCAGTCTTGCAAATAGTGACCCTGGAAGATCCCCAGTTTTTTGCAGAATCCTAATCTGTGACAAAGAACTCTGTGTCTCTAGATGTGAGGGGGTGCCAGACTTTTTAGTCTTTAAAAAGTCATTTCAAAGTCTTCTAGTATATGGTTAGTATAAGACTGAAAATTGGCCGATTTCAGTCGGCTACCGATTGAGCGGAGCGTCTCCAGTAACATGCAGTACGAAGATTTGCTTCATTGAGTCTAACTAACCAAATAGCCTTGTTTGGGTTTTATGTGTGAAAATCTGGAGGTGGTCCCTGCTTGGTAGAAATATCGATGAGATTCTCTCCCTCCTAGTTATTTTTTATACCATTGATATGTTTTTACCAACACATCAATAGTGTTTGAGCCATTTATACACAAATGTGTTGTTTACATTGAGTATCCCTGGCATTTTACAGAATTTGAATCGTATCAGCAGATAGATACTGTAGATTCCTGATCACTCAGCGATCCCCAGTTCGTGCTGAACTACTGCTCAATTAAATCCAATTATTTTGGATTTCATTTGAAATGATAGAGGAGGTAAGTTTTCCATTTACACCTTAATATTTATATTAGCCTCTCTGATTAGAATATCCATCATATATATGATACAACAGTGATTACGGAAGATGAGTGAGTCATCAGCCTGAATTTTCACATGTTTCCAAAATGTGCGTGTCTCATTACAGATAAACAGGCTTCCGCGTGGAAGCAGTAGAAAGGCCGGGAAGAAAGTGGAATCCTAAACGCTGTGGTTCTTTCTGATCAAGCTTTCCCTCAAATAACCCAGGTACCCAGCGATGGCGAGACTTTGGGAGGCTAGAAGGATGGAGCCAGAGAGGGCCCACAGGCACGGCATGAAGGAGTGTCAGCTGATGTACTGCTGTGTCATGGAACCCAAGCTGCTCTATCCCTCTGGCCGGGCCCGGCCCTGCTCCCTAACTTTGTGCCGCAGGGTAAACCAGCGCCTGGGAGTGGCATTCTCCTGCCCTGAATTTACAGAATTGGCAGGAGAGAAAAATACAATTCACATGGCGCAGACCTTCACCACCCAGGGGCTGAGGAGCTACGACCCCCAAATTGAGTTGGACATCAGTGTTGAGCCCCCAAGCCAACATGCCTCCAGGGAATAAAGTGAGCTATTAGTCCGTCCTTAATGTATATAGTGTCTATATGTAAATAAAAATGTATGTGTGTTTTTAAAATGAAATACGTGTGCACCTGTGTTCACATCTATAAGGCTAGATGTTGAAATGATTCCTGCATGGATATCAGTAAATGTTAACCACTGCTTGTTGACACATTTGTGAAATATCACATTTTACAGATTCTTGGGTTTTTTTTTTTTTTTTTTTTGGGACTTCAACCTATCTTAGCAGTAAAAGCACATTTCCAACAACCCACATAGATTGGCCTTATTGCACAATACTTCACTTAATGGACAAAGGTAATGTTTAAAACCTAATGGTTAACTCAGAAAGCTGGTGCAGATTCCATTAGTTTGGCCCAACAGCGGATAACCGTGCATTCACATTTTGGTTAAAAGGGAAATTTTATGGTGCATTCCATTTGAACTGGGAAGTCTAAATTTTCAACTGAGACACCTGCTGAAGTCTCGGTTCTGACCCAGAAAGTCAGAAGAACCTCTACAACCCTGACTTCAGAATTCCAAATGGCTGTGCCTTTCATCAGCAGAAGTTGAAGCTGTATTTATATACTGTTAATAAGCACCTGTATCTATTTGTGACTCATTAAATCCATTGTACACACAGTACTGTTTAACTTCTATCTGTGGACATGTTGCTACAATGTTTGTATGTGCAAAATTCTGTGTAATGCGTTGCCACCAACTGGTTTTGCTAAAATGAATCTGGCTAGAGGTGGTATTGCTAAAATGAATCTGGCTAGAGGTGGTATTGCTAAAATGAATCTGGCTAGAAGTGGTATTGCTAAAATGAATCTGGCTAGAGGTGGTATTGCTAAAATGAATCTGGCTAGAGGTGGTATTGCTAAAATG
>JAODUD010000039.1:12439384-12463030 GCA_026784285.1 Stomatorhinus walkeri | reverse complement strand
TTGAGGGAGGCATAAAAAGGAATTTCCCCATGGGGATAAATAAAGGATTGATTATTATTATTATTATTATTATTATTCTCATGTTCCTTAGTCATCCACTAGGTGTCAGTAGAGATCCAGCTAACTTTATCTGGCGTGTACGTATTTGTACGTGGTCTGTTTTCAGTCTAGGTAATGCAATGTGGAATCCACACGTGGTATTAATAAAACAATCATATAATAAAATGGCCATTCATATGTAAAGTTAAAATTGTGGGACTCACACCTACCTGTAGCCCGTCCAGATTTCTGGGAGAGATGGTGAAGCAGTGGTTTGTGTCACACACAGTTTACCGTATTTATGGGTTGCTGCTGGGTAATGAGGTTTTGAGACAGGAGGCTTGATCTGTATGTAAGAAATCATAGATTTCTGCCTAGCTATTGACACCAAATAAACAAGCAGCCCTTTCAACACCTTTTATCATAGCCATTGACATGCGGTGAAAGCCATGATGAAAGGATTCATCTGAGTCTTTGTCAGAAAAAATGAGCTCCCGAAATGAGTGAGAGAGAGAGAGAGAGAGAGAGAGAGAGAGATGGCAAAGTGTGAGGTAAGGTGGGCTTATTCTGTTGTTTTGGGTAGGGAGGGGAGCCCGCGTTAGGGGGTGCTCGTCTTGCTAATGTCACCGCTGTGAATCGTGTGGGGTGTGATCACGACTCGCGCGTCTTCCCACTGAGCCTCTGCACCGGGCAGTCTCTTTCGGCCAGTCAGCGCCACCAAAATCCGCTTCGTTTTTTTGGATATCTGGGGATGAGAGATGGCGAGAAGGACACTCACAGCCGTTATTCTGGATTATCCCTTTTACCGACTCTTATATTGCCTCCTATGAAAAGGGCAGAAACCCTGAGGTTTCACAGTACATTTAAAATGTGCCATTTTAATGCCAGACGCACATCCAAGCTACGAGAAAAGTTAAGCAAAGTGAAGCCACATGATCCGGAATGGGAAGAAAATCGGCGCCTTTAACGGAAATGACTTTCGCAATATGACACATACTTTACTCTTTGTGTTGTCATCTCATTCTCGGGCAGACATTTCTGGCTTGCTAGATTTGTTATCGCAGTGCACATTTCCCCCCAAACGATCTTAACATAATCCCAGGCCGAGCAAGTCACTTTGAGAAACACTGATCAGCTTCCTGACAGATTAGCGATGCCACAAGCTGAGAGGTTTTGCTCTAAAGAGCGTTTCCGTAGAAAGGCCGGGAACAGAATGAACCCTGCATCTACGATAAAGTCTTACTGCTATTTTGGATCTGTCTCTATGGAAAGAGATGCTGAAAGCCTTGTGTTTTGGACAGTGTGGTAGGGGGTAGGACCAGAGGAGCCCACTCAACAGAAAATGGCACATTTCATTTTGTGATTTATGTCAATGGTTTTCTTCTTCCTAGGTAATAAAACCGATTTCAAGAATCTCTCACTTTGTGAACCATTGTTCTGTCTGGTGTTGTAAGCGTCTTTATATATGTGGGTCATTTCTTTTATTTCCAATCTTTTCCCTGAAAGGGGCTTTGAGGTAAAGCTGGGGTAGGCTTGCATAGACTGTGGCAGGGGTGAAAATCTGGTGCATATAATCTGGATTTATGGTGCAGGTTTAACAATCTGCGGTTAACATAAACAGGTGTCATAACTCTATGCTTTCTAACATCATGTACATGGACATTGGTTGTCTCTGCTGTTTGTCATGGATCTAGGTTTTAGGTGAAGGGGATTTAGCAAAAACTATGTCTGTTATCCGGAAAGCCCTTGTGTCATGATATGATGAGAAGCAGGGCCACATCTGAGTGGTTGAGATGTCACACACTGTAACTCAGATGGTGCTCCTTTCGAGATTTAAGATTTGTCATGGATCCCAACACAAGCTCCTAGATGAAGACACACTGTTTTTTTTTTTCTAATAGCCATTTGCTTTTTGTACCTCCAGGCAAATTGGTATCAAGAGCATATCCCAGTTTTCCTCCTGCATGGATAATATCACGTAACGATTAAACGTGTTAAGGATTGGTTAGGCAAGCTGAAGTAATCTTCTGTGTTTTAATATAGATTTAAAGCAATTCTTTGCAGGAATTAGCTTAAGACTCTTGCCTTTCCTATAGCCTCTGTACATGGCTGTAGAAACCTCCACATTTTTTTGAAAGCTTACTTGTAGAGGAGGATACTGAAGGCACTGATCCAGCCTGGAAAAACCACCCTTCTCTGTAAATCAATCCTACCTATGAATATTGTTGGGTAGTGAGCACTATCACTTGTGCAAATTATCAGTGGATTGCAGATTTTTTTTTTTTTAGCTAAATGGATGACTGAGGTGCAGAATATGATATTGAAAAAGAAAAGTGGCAATTGAACCGGGGTTAAGGGTTTGTCGTGGCCCCTGACTGATGTACTCTGCTGGTTGTATTTGGCTAAACGTGACAGTGGAAAGATATTATTATAGTCCTCGTTTAGCAAGCTGCACTGGTCTGGATAAAAAGCGAACAATGCGTTTGCAAATCATTACCTATCTCCAGCGGTGCAAAAACTGCTATCCTGTCAATGCCAACTATTTCAAAGAAAAAAATATGTATGCATAAATTCTCTTGACCGGTACCTGTGTAAACATTAATGTGCTTTCCAGCTGAAGTGCCTTGAAGGCTTTATCTTGTGATACCATCTTCTCAAAGAATAATGGGTAAATTTAGCATTTCAATCTGAGCAAAGGGTTGTTTTATTTAATCCATATACTGACTATATGTTAATATACATGAGGCAGAAGCAATTTGCACTGTCTGTTTATTGTAGGTATCTGCCCAGATGGTGAAATCTCAAGCTCTGTCATATGAGCATACAACTGAAGCCCCAACTCTTTTGAGGTGTTTTTAAATCAACAGCCATTGGATCTGATGTAAGCTGTGTGTGTTTGAAGAACCGTCTGCTTCCTTTTTTAACAGGCTAAAGGAGCATTGTATTGTTAGCCTCTCAGTGCTTCTACAGCTGCCAAAATGTCACGGTGCTGAATGGAAGTACAATCCACTCACCGGCAGACGTGGATGCCCCCCTGAAGATGTGACAGCTTGGGGTGGTCTTTCAACACTGCGCTATTGATCCACCGTGGATGTGTCTCGCTTCACAGCCACAAGTCTTTCCTCACAGGGAGCCTACAGTCGTCATGTTTCTCCTAATCTCTGCCACTTGAAGGTGACGGGATATTTCGGTTTTGCAGGAACACCTGATGCTTTTGGACAATTCGTTAACTCGCGCCTCGTTTAATTGCTGGTATTGCATTCAGTTATATAACGATGCAATAGTTGGGTCTGCGTAAGGCAAGCGGGCAGCAGTACTGTGAAGAGGGCATGTGCGGAGCACAGACAAAAGAATCATACGAAGACATCAAGACAAGCTCTGTGTGGGAAAATTATGCATTACAAAGCTGTGCTACAGCACTAAATCCAATTTGATGTTGAATGACAAATATATAAAATTCATTCTGCATTCTGAAGATGGTATTGACTTGCCGATTAGAATAAGTTTCTGTATATTTCTATTCTGTTTCTTTGTTCTTTATTTGCTTGAGAGCAGGCTCCTCTGATGCAGAATTTCCTGCATACATATTTTGTATGTAGTTAATATTTTAACTGTCAAACAAAATAACTAGCCATAACTTTGGATTTTGGTAGGAAAGCCTACACAAGTAACAGGAAAGAACACACACACAAACACACACACGCACACACACACACACACGTTTGTATTCATATCTTTGTGTCTAATAATACACGCTAAACCCAGCCCTAAACTTAACTATAAGTAACCAAACGAAATATTTTTGACATTTTTAATCTTTAGTGCATTTTTTTTTTTTTTTAGAAAATTGAGTTTCCTCTAGTAGGGGCTGAACATGTAGGGACATTTGGGTCCCATAATGTAAAATATATATGAGTACCCCCCCTCCCCACTCCCACACAGACAGTCCATGGTCTAATAACATGTTACAGATCCATATAATACATATATGTCACATAAATGCTGGGGTCCTCACAAAAATGTCTCTACGTGCCAGATCTAATGATATTTCATGCCAAAATGCTCTTTAGGATGGATGGCCAGACATTTGTGCCCAATAATTATGCATCAAAATTCATAATATTCAGCATATCCAGGGATCACAGACTCTGAGCATATTCATAGGAAGTGTTACCAAGCATATTATTGTGAGTATTTGGTTTCTTGAGTCTCATCCTGTCTGTCCAATCTGTTTAATCTGGGGATGCGAAATCCCTGCTGCATTTTGGTCTCTGATATTTCCTCTCGCTTCCGTTTCAGACAGTCCTTCCAGGCAAGAAAGGATGACAGTTATTTATTATTTATTACGTAATGTGGCATTTAATTAACATATTATTGCGTCACCACTTTTATCCTTCTTTCTTCCAACTGGTTATCTTGAGTAGGGTGGTGGGCTGTGGGGGCGGGGTATGGGGTGGGGGGCAGCTGGGGCAGCACAGAACTCAAGGCTGGAGTGCAGTTTTATTATTAAGAAAATCCATCCATCCATCCATCCATCCAGGGTCATGGGGGTTTGAGCCTATACTAGATACTATGGGTAATTAAGAAAATCCATCCATCCATCCATCCATCCATCCAGGGTCATGGGGGTTTGAGCCTATACTAGACACTATGGGTATAAAGCTAAGTAACAATATCATTATCAAATTATTAGCCTTACTCCTTCCAGGAGCTGAGCGCTTTCTTCTGCAAGTGAACTGTACCTTTCTTGTCTTCCTGCGCAACCTCGGCCTTGGGCGTCAACTTTCCCCCACTGGAGACTTGCCCCTCTTGCTGAAATATCCATGCCGGCCACGTTTGGACCAAGGCCAGTTTGAATGGCGCTCTGTGGCGATTCCCCCGCATTCCTGCCTCCATCCCATGCCACACTCAGCATGGGGCAGACCATGCCAGTGATCCGTGGATGGGTACACTCTCGCGATCTTCCCACTGCAGAGCCGGTGAGCGATCTTTCTGTATCGCTCCGAAAAAAGGACCAGAGTCAAATCCTAGCGCTCCTGCCCTCTTCCTGTTGACCCGACCCCATCTTGTCATTCCTCTTGTGGCGATGGGTCTTTCTATGTCATCGTCTGGACTAACAGTTAACAGCCCCCGTGTACATTGTTCAGACTGGCTCTGGATCCCACTGTAGGCACCATCTGTTTCAGAACCAGGTGGCCCCTGAGCCAAACGCTAAGGCCAGCAATGCAGGGGTCTAAGTTCTCCTTTTTATTTTACTTTCTCTCTGCGTGAATCTTTTTGTTTTTGGCAGCTACAAATGAATGAATAAAATCAGTAAAATACTAAGCAAATCACTCCCTGTGATGGTCTTCCCGGGGGCTCCCCTGCCTCGTGTCCTACACTGCTTGGGTTACTTTCCAGGTCCTGCCCCCAGATCCCCGTACTGGATAAGCGTTTGCAAGATGATGGATGGACATACCGAAACAAAAAAGGTATTGGCAGATACATCTATAACATAAACATCTTGGCTCTAGCCTCATAACTCTGTTTTTATCTAAAGCAATGTGTACTTAACACAGTCCCTGGAGCAGTTAGGGTTCAAGACCCAATGGTGAAATCACTCTGCTGACTCTGGGAATTGACTTAGTGACCATCTGATTGCAGGCATACTGCTCTAACCAGCTGAGGCACACACTATCTTCTGTAAAACAAACATCTACTAACTACTCCATCTAACCACATAACCCAGCATCTGCGCATAGAAGGTAATATGCTCATCTGAAGGATATTATTTAACCAGCTGACTAGTTAACAAGTCACGCATAACTTTCGGTTTTGATTTTCTGGTTTGCAACCATAGCAACCACACGCATGATTGAAGTTAAGCTCGGAAATTCAAGCCAGACATACAGTTTTGGGTTCAATTAGTCTGATTCATTTGATCATGTATCTGGCAGTAAACATGAAAAAAAGGTCATTCAGGCTATGAAAACTAGTACTGGGGCATGATGCATTCCTGTGATCTCAGTGCAGTGGCTTTTGCCAGAACTGTAATAAAGAAAGAGAAGAGTCCTTTCAAAAATCACTACACAGCCTACACATATTTCAAAACATTATATTACCGGAATCTTCCCAGGTTTTTGTATTTTCAGATATAGAAGGAAAACTACAGACAAGAAAAACCTATTTGGTGTGACACACAGGTTACTAGGTGGTAGGCTGTATTAGCTGTTAAATTTATATGGAATATTAAACCAGAAGATCACTGTCCACAACCAATGGCAGCGATGTCAGCTCAAAAGGCAGGACTGAGCATTTCCCAAAGTACTTTTTGGCACTGATTCCGCTTTAAACTAGACAAAACCAGCAAAAGACAATTGTCCACAACGAAACAACGATGGTCAAATAGAAAAGGCTGAAGTGTTGCCTAGCAACAAGAGCACATTTGTTATTTTGAAACTTTGAGTATGAGTGAAAAATGATGTATATATAAATCAAAGCTGGACACCTGACGGTGCTGAAAGGGACAACAATGTGATGACTGGCTGATGACAAAACCGGAAACAGACAGTCTGCCTCTCAGCAGAAAGCAATAATTACTTAATTTGTTCATCTGTAAGGCAAAGCAAGTCAACATGCCGCAAACCGCTGCCAAAGGGACATTTTCACAATCTGACTAAGTGATTTTTCATCGGGAACAGGTAGCTCCCTGGGGTAATAACCTGCACGTTTGAACACACAGAGCAGATGTTTTCTCATTTTTAGCCATAGAGGAGAGCATTGTCAAGTGGAGGTAATCTCAATTTAAGCAGCAACAGAAGGGAAATTGCAGTCAACTTTCAATATCCTGGTACTAAGAACTGCGTTCGTCTCCGTACAACGTCCCTAAACTCACAGCCTAACTAAGGAGCCAAATGGTTGCCTTTATAGCTACTGAAACTGAATCTGAATTTAATTCCCTGGTTTTACTGAATTATTGTCCCATCTGCATCATAAAGTCTGCAACTGTGATTTTCCCTCCAGGCTGTCCTAAACATTTCAAGGAATGTAACTTACTGGTTTAATTATTCTTGTTCTTCTTAATCTAAAAAAAAACTCCAGGTGTCTATAATATGTGATATTGTCATTGTAATCCACTGAAAGGTTTTTAATGCTTCTCAAATTCGTCCCACAATGGAGGAACATTTATTTGAAGACTGTGCCTTTCAGATGTTTTTGTGCATAAAGGTGTGACGGACAAGGACGAGGCAGATTATGTATGAAACCAAGCAGGGAATGCAGCCTCCACTTGAAGAACAATGGCTGTCTCTGGTGGGGATCTGTCCTTGAAGATTTGATGACTGGACACACACACACCTGCACATCTATCTGCTGTACAACTTTGGAATTCTATCAAACTTTATGAGTTGTTTCTGAAGAAAAGTGGTCTGTCTTTTGATCATATATATATATATATATATATATATATATATATATAGTGAGAGAGAGACGAACAAATTTTGGCCATTCATTCGAAACTCTCACGGCACTTCCACGTGAAACGGATTGCCATCTTGATAAGACAATCCATCTCTGTGTCATAGGACATCTCGGAAAGTGCAGTCATCCCAGCCCAGCCCGTCAACAGTGCTTGGTGGGGATGTAGAAATGAAAGGGAACAATAATACCCCCCTCTCTCCTCCCATGGCACGGTCCAGCCCGTCCCGCCACCCAGTTCGTGGGTGGGATCTCGGCAAGGAGCAGTGCATTCGCTCTACTTCTCTGGGGTAATTAGCTGCTATCTAAAAACACTGCCGCGCTTGTGGTGTTCTGACTGTCAAGCTGTTGATATAAATACAGATGGGAGCTTCTGATTTTGGTGATGCTAATGCAGGTGTACGTCCTCACACAAAGCACTCCAAATGGCTTAATTAGCCTAGCAGAGCTCATTAAGAGGGCGGCTTCAGCAAAACCAATTAACAGAATAAAGGATTGACATATATGAAATGGAATATTAATTTGAAAGGCATGATGGGTAGTTCAGCATTATCAAGATAGTGACAAAACAGGCACCTTACACACCCATTAAAAAAGTATTTCTTTGTATCCACACACCAGTGGACTCATCTGTCCCCAGACGCCATTCTAGCGAAACTGGTGGCCCTAGGCAAAAAACTCCATGAGGCCCCACATTTTACTGCGAAGTCCAAATTAATAATATCAAAAAATGCAATTTAATAAACACAATTCCTTTATTTTCAGTCTACCGTGAAAAACAGAATACTCAGATAAAGCCGATTTGTTGTTGCATGTACTATGCAATTGGCCGAGCTGGGGGGCCCCTCCCAGCTTGGGGGCCCCAAACAATCGCCTGCCTTGCCTGTCCTGTCCCTGCGCCTCTGTCTGTCCCCCAGTCTTCATGTACCTTTTTGTAAGCTATGACTAAATGTGAGGTAAGGAAACGACGAGTCTCCCTGCACACTTCATGTTACTGCATTCTGCTGCTTACATTACATTCCTACAATGTCAAGCATCTCCTGTGCCTTTAATTCGATGCTCCTGTCCCCTCATTAGTATGACAGTAGCCATCCAGGCATCTATTTCCTATTCCTTACTAGGGGACTCATTTATTCAGTTCAGCCTTCACTATGAGGAGACAATTTAAAGAATCAATTTCGACCAAAAATCCAGCCGTGTAATTAAATAGTGATGTACATGTCATTCGTGTATCATCCACTGTGATATCACCGCTATTAAACCTCATCAGCACTTCAATTAATTAAGTTTCATGCGGTTTATTATTATTTTTTGTTCTGTATAAAACTCAGAGTGCCCTCACATGCCCAGCATAAAGGACGTGGGGACAGGAAGCCTCCGCTAATCACCAAAACAGCTTTAACGGCAGAGTGTGAAAATGCTTTTGTGACTTCATTGCTTCACACAGAAAAAATATTAATTCCGCTCTTGGCAGCGGAGAGTGTGCGATGTCACAGTCTCTCCCATGCTCCCCAGCTTCGCAAGCAGGTGGGGGTGGAGACATATGCCACCCCTCCCTCCTCTTTATGCAAACGACGTGCTGAATGTCAAAATTGTTTGCCTTGGTAGTTTTTCAGATGGCCGCATCGAAGTGTCACTCAGCAGAGGTGTGCCGCCTCACTCTGTCCACCAGCTTATGCAAATGGCTCCCCAAAATGTAATTACTTCTGACTTAATCTGTAATTATGAATCTCCAGAACCCCAGCCACTTGCTATAAACACTAAGAAGTTTAGTGGCACCTGTTTTCTTCTTATTTCTTCTTTTCTTTGCTCTTTAATCTTTCCCTCTGGGAACTCAAAGGGGGGAAAGTTCTGTTTAATTGCCTACATTGTTTAGAGCTGTTTGAACTGTTCTTTAAAGAGTGCTATCTCTGACCGTGCTGTAGAATCCGTACGTCTCCATTGTGATGCAACAAAGACATAATAATCTTTCTCATATTGCGCCTTTGAACCTGGCCGCCGCTGAGCTGCAGGGGTGCGTGTGAGGCATGAGAACGCGGTGGGTGTGCGGCGCGACGGCCCCCTCCCCTGCCGGTGCCAGGCCAAACAATGAGTCATTTTGGATGACTCCTCCCCTTTAAGGCCGGTTTAAGCCTGCCCCCCCACCACTCACACGTACAAATTTATGTTTGTTGAACCCTTTTCAGGAAACTTTTGAGATTCATAGCATGGACAACCATGTATTGAATAGTGGCAAGAGATTTGTTTAGATTAAACATCCTTGCGGGTCAGAATGGTGGGAGTAACTAGAAAATAAAACAGAACCGACTGAAAAATGAATCCAAAGCCTTTTTTTAAAAAAATGTTAAATCAAAGTCAATGTTTAGACATTACTGCAGCACGCCTATTTCAGTTTATCTCGCTCCTGCATGGCGGATTGGCACGTTGTTTTGATTAATCAGCCTGCCTGCTTTGTCTTTCCCTAACTCAGCTGTCATGCTGGCTTGTTTTTAAATGATGTTTCACCAACACTACTTCCTCATATCTACACTAATGTGTATTCCTTTAATTTTTTTTCATTTCGTCTGAAAAGGGCAAAGTTTCTGCAAATGCCAAAAAAAAACAAAAAAAAATAAACTTTTGATTGCCTACAGAGGAAACTGAATTTATTATGCATTTTACAAGATTAGTATATATATTAGATTATATTATTATGCATTAGAAAATGAAACAATGTGTATATATTTACGGTGTCATTCAGAAGAAACATTCATTACAATAAAAATGTGAATTCTTGTCTGTGTTTAATGTAGCTTAGCCTTAGGAGAATGCTTGCCAATGTCTTATAAAATATTTGATAGGGTGGAATATAGAAAACACTTTAATTTTCCATATTAGGAAAATGAAGGCACTTTGACATGGGTCTGCACCACCAGACACGGCACGTGCTTTCTGTGAAGAAGTGTGTGGTCTTTGCCCTTGATGTCTAGAGACTGCTTTGGACTTGGTTGCTGGTCAACGGGAGAATGAGGAACAGAGGAGGAGGATAAAAAAGCACACTTTCTAACACTCAGGAGATGACTCATCTGGGCTCATTTACCTGAGCCAAGAAGTTCATATGTGAGCCATTAGAAGGAAAAAGTGGATCATTCAGTCATAACAGGGATCCAATTAGTTTAAAATGGCCACTCTCATCTAGTTCCCCGCAGAAACATAAATAAGGGCTTTGGCTTAAGTTTCAAACAGGCTGATCTGATTTTATATTCAGTATGAGATTCCAGTGTGGCCTGCAGTGTGTGTATGGTGAAAAGCCGTTTCATGAACCTGGAACTGAGAAATAGCATAGGTGTTGATTTAAAAAAGCAATAAAACAAAACATTGGTAATGATACATTTGTATTTTTGTTCATTGAGTATTGTTAAATGGACATTTTTTTCTCTGTAGTTTAATGTTTTAGGAAAATTTATTGTTACTAAAATAAAGTACGCACAGCTTTCTGCATAAATCATTTTTTAGCCTATGATGTGCATCCATCTATTTTCAATGACCAATCGGTGTCCCATCTCAGACAGGCTAACTTTGGACTGGGTCCTAGTCCATCGCAGAACACCCACATGTACATCATTTAAAGACAACTTGGTCACCTATTCACCTGAGATGCAGACGTTCTCTGGAGGTCCATGCAGACAGGGTTGGAAGTCTTTACACACGGACTGGGTGGATTCACACACGGATACCTGCAGATCCAAAACCCTCGCTAAAGATAGTTTCCTCATGCATTTCCATCCAAATGCGAGACTCATTATTACAGAGATCATGATCACTGTCTTTGACAAAAACGGGAATCTTTCAGAGTGAGTTTCAAGTGCATATTACCAGGAAATCCTGCTTTAAAAATGGAAGGTTTTCAGAACTTTCCCAGAAAGGCTTTTCTGACATTTTACACAAACGCTCAGTTCAGTAGTCCGAGCATCTGGTTTCATTACATGGAGTGGGCATTTGCAACCTATAAGGCTTTGCACAAAATGGGGAATAAAGTCTTCCATTTCGATGTGTATTTCTTTTCTTCCGTGAAAAAGGCAACTGTGAAAAGCATGCATGTTTCAGTGGGACATTAATAACAATACAATTATGTCGCTAACAGAACTTTTAAGCTGGTTTGTAATTTAATTTTAAACGCCATTTTAATATGGTTTATGTTAATTCCGAATAACTTTTCCATTTTGGTTGAATTGTTCAATTAGAAATAATTTGATCACTCTCCCTCTACACCCCAGCCAAGCAGTTGGAGGAATTGCATTTAGACGATGACTGAAGAGGAAATTCTGCTGAGTGCCTGCATTTCTGAAGAAGAACTCTTAATTACAAATTATTACTTCACAAACTGTCATTTGTTGGCCTGTAAAAAATAAAATAGTGTAACATCGCTAATATATTTTTATTTTGATTATGATGTAATTAGAACAGCTATGTCCTTGATCTTGTATGCTGATGATTAATTCATAAATAGTACATTGACCTTTGAAATATTTACAAGAATTAATTTTGTGACTTTTGCAGCTAAAGGTAAAGAATGTTAACAGCCTGGAGCAGGTTTCATATCAGTACATGCAAACACGCAAATCGGCACACACAAGTTTGTCTTGCGCCCACACACAAACTAAATCCAGGGGTGACAGTTGAAAAATCTCCAAAAATGCTGGCATATTGAGGTCAAAAACACTGCAAGTCACCTCCATAAATATGTTCTTTATCTAAGGAATGGAAAAGAAAAACTTTCTGAGTGTAATTTACATAGAAACAGTGCCCTGCATTAGTAAAATTGCACAGGTTGTATAATTGGCACATGTTGTACAATTTGCACCCTATGTTGTGGCGCAATGAGGCAATATTTAGCTTTCTGGATAAGAACTCTGGAATTTAATTTGGTGGCAGAATAGCACAGCTTACACTGAAGCTTTCATGCCTGGAGTAAAATATGCTGTTGGTCTTTATAGTTTTGTGGTTGTTATGCACCCGTTTGGAAGGACACAGTCAGTTACAGCAAGCACCAAGATGATTTGGCCAAACATTATCCTCCGTCTGCCTCGTCTGCTGGACTCGCCCACAAACGAAACTTCCAGCCAGACAATGATCTCAAACATGTGTCAAAATCAACCAAGCAATGGTCAATAGACTGAAAAATCAGTGCTTAATCGCTAGACCTGGATCCAGTGGGACAATGATGATTTGAATTGAAGCAAACAGTTTGTAAATGGGAACCAAAGGTTCTGGTGGGTCTGCAAGAATATTCTTCATAAAACAGTTTTTCCAGCATGGAGGACCTTATAAAATTCTGCAGAACGTGAATCTGGGCAATTACGTTTTTCCAGGGAGACACATTGAATAAATACAAAACATTGTGGTATTACAGTACTGTCATGTACTTTTTATACCAAAATAAATTAACCAGATGGATTGAGACACTCAAATTGACTTAAACAACTTACAGGGAGAGCTCTCTAATCCATTTTTTGTTTCATATTTCTATTGTTATATGGATATTACATTACATTACATTTACTATACAATGGAATTCAATTGTTTCCAGAGCTGGTTATTTCCTGTGGTAAGTTAAGCAAAATCTAACAATCTAACAAATAACCATTAAGCTGCATTTATTTATTTACTTTCTTTACCCTTTTCAGTAACGGACAGCTTTGAGCTGAACAGACACACACCCACAGACACATACATTCTTGCACATACTTGATATTCTGCTGCTCAAAAATGTCAGTTCAAGGTACAAACATTTGAATTAAAGAGAGCATGTGCTAGAGCACTTAAGAAAACAGAAGGAGGTTTGATTATGAAACTCAGCCTTATTCAGTATGTTTCAGGTGGTACAGGCTTGTTTGTGGCTTAAACAACCTGTGATTCATTCTGGATAAGTGTCTATGAGCTTTGCACAACTCAATGACATCAGCGCAGAGCAACTCAGCCACTTATGCGTCAGCTGGGGTCCGTCTGTGGATTACAGTCTTTGTTTAGTTGTGTTTTTCCAGGGGGGTTGAGGTCTGCGATTTGAGCGGACAGCTCGGGCACCTGAATCTGCACCCTAGCGACCCTGCTCCTTGGCAGTGAGCCAGCCTTGGTTTCTGGATCTCATCATACTTTGTGCCATCCACTGCTGTCCTTGCTGCCTCAGGATGGAGTGTCACCAGCAAACCTCACCAACAACAGTGGGCCGACGTGCCATGTTGCACTGGGTCAAAGCCAAAACGTTTTACTTCTCCCTTCCTATCCAACCAGACACTTTGCCAACATGCAAACAGCCTCCATTAATTGTTCCTTCACAGGAGATCTGCAGCAAGTCCTGCAGCTTCTTTACAGCAGTAGCTCGTCGCCCGCCCAACATGCGAGCCATGCTTATGAAGTAATCGCACAGCAGATGAACAGTCACCATTTTCCTCCAGTGTCAGCCAGAAATCATCGCAGGTCTTTTAAAGTAATCTCAGGTATCACAGCGATCGGCTTCGCTGGTGCCAGACTGGCTTGAAGATGGTGGGCCAGGCAGTGCCCCCAGGGACACTCATTCAAGTTTACTTATAGCTTTCCTCAGATCTCTACCTTTCAATACTTCTATCTCAGAGTCCCAGCAGTTCCTCGTTTGGCATGGCATGTCCTTTGTTTCCAACTTACCTCATACCAACTGCTTGACCCCTCATCTAAGGCATATTGAAATCAGCTGAAGAGTCACGATTGGATTCAGGTGCGGGGAGAGGGAGAACGAGAGCCGAGTTTCTGTGCATTTTTTTGTTTTAAAATAAGTTGCAGATATTACATAACCCTTTGGCACTTTTCTAGAGGAATTTTAATGAGTCTGCGAGTGTTGTTTTTGTGTTGCTGTTTTCATAAAGGTGCTCGACGGTGCATTTTCGGTCACGGGTCATCAGTTCGTTCCGCGCTCTGTTCCCACCTCGCCTCTGGAGAACCGGCTGTACCTTTACTGGGAGCAGCTCTGTAATGACTACAGCTTAACACTCTGCTACTGAAACAGCGTAAAACGATTGCAGGTGACTGAGGTGTCACATATCGGAAATTAAAAGGATATCCGCATAATCCTCTTTCGACACGGTAAACAGCGCGGCTAGTCGATTGCGGTGCGGGGGCTCCGCGGCAAACTGCCTGCTACTTCAGAGGTGGCTTCCAGATAGAACATGGGGGTTCGGGTCCACTCTGCCGCCTAGATAAGCTGCAGTGTGTGTGCGTTGGGGTAGGGGTGGGGTGATCTCCTTTCTACGCATCTCTGAGAGGATTATTGCCACACCACCTTTCATTATTGGCATTTCCTACACTGAGGATCAGTTGAATGACTGCTCCAAGTCAGAGGCTCGATAAACAGGCCCACGTGACTGCTGACATAATCCCGACGTGTAGTGCTGCCTTTACAGATGGCACTGCCCCCGTTCCTCCCATGCTCACGTCACTGTCACTGCAGGGCTTGAGGGAAGCATGAAGATCCCACTATCCGGGTCAGCAGGAAAACATCTAATCAACTCCCAAAAATGCACCACCCATTAAGTTGTTCACCTGCAGGCTCGGCGCTCCAGATGAGCAGGCCATGATGTAACTACCAATGGTCTCCACAGGACTGCATGAGCGTATTTCATGAGGTGCAGTCCTTGCCTGTGGCTACATTATGATGTAACGGATTCTGCACAATTGGCATCCATTAAATTTTTACAGATCAGCACTGAGTGCAGCTCAACAAATTTTGTAAAGGGCCTTAATAATGGATATTTGATGATGGATATTTTTGGTTGAGATTAAGCTCTCCCACCGTTAGTGTTACATTTCTCACGATTAATTGAATCTAAAGAAAATTCACGAGCTTAAAAAGACTGGCTGCTGTCTATGCAGGGAAGGGGGGGGGGGGGGGGTTAATATCGGACGATATTGTCTACAGAAGAGTGGCTGAAGCTTATAAAAAATATCTCCTGTCAGGCTGATTTTAGAAATCCCCCTTGCTGTCGGAAAGTGTTAAACAGAGGGATAAAGGTATGGCTGGGCCATCGTCTGTGAGAAGATGAGAAATGAAAAAAAGCAAAAAGCAAAAAGAAATCCACGAGATGGATCCATCATTTTCTGCAGCGTTGCTGTGGCCTTCAGTATGCGTGCTTCCAAGCATAAGGCCAGGAAATGTGAGGAATTTGAAAGTGTTCATTGTGCACCGCGGACAGGGGGAGCAAAAGGGGCTTGATGAATCGCTCATCAGTCACCTACTGGGCCCTGAAAGACAGGTGCAGGACCCCATCATAATACGGAGCCGCCGTGGGGAGATGGAGTTGCGGCTACACTCAGAAAAAAAACTATTTTGATATAGTTGGTGCAGTGAAAATTACTGGAGATTCACATTTATGAGCTTTTGTGTCAGACAGAAAAAGGTCCAGCTTGTTTAAGTACCTGGAATCTCACACAGACACGCTAACCTGAGTGGTACGACGCTCCTCTGAAAGAGGCTGATGACATTTATTTGGCAAAACAATAATGATTTAAGTGACAAACTTAAACAGGGTTTGAGTCTCTGCCATGGTTCCGTGTGTGTGGACTTTGCATGTTCTTTGTGTGTCATTGTGGGACTTCCTTCAGGTACTCTGGTTTCCCTCCCCCCACAGTCCAATAACATGCCGAGGTCAATTGGAGTTACCAATTGCTCATAGACGTGAATGGTGTGTGAGTGAATGGTGTGTGAGTGAATGATGTGTGAGTGAATGGTGTGTGAGTGAATGGTGTGTGAGTGAATGGTGTGTGAGTGAATGGTGTGTGAGTACCCTGCAATGAACTGGCACCTCATCCTGGGTTGTTCCCTGCCTTGCACCCATAGCCTCCAGGATAGGCTCTGTACCCTCTGTAACCCTGAAAAGGACAAGTGGCTACAGAAAATGGATGGATTTCAGGTGAGCTCATAGGCTTGCTTTCTCTTTCTAACAGGCCTTTCAGTAACTCACATGAGTACATTTGGCCGTCTTTTGGAAGTCAGGAACCAGATGTTCATGGCCTCTTGCCTTATTCGGTCAGGTCTGGTTAAAAGTTTGAGTATCAAAGCTGCCAAACTGTCAGCCTGCTTAACGTCTGCTTCGTACACTATAATTTGAACATTTCCATTCATATCCTTGTATGTCTGCAGTGAGACATGCAGTTCCTGTTATAGAATTTGTAGCGTCTAAGGCTTTTCTTAAATCTGGATGCCCGTACTATTTACCCATAAGCAGTCTTGCACTTGTACTTCTAGACCTACAGGAAGCCTATTTAGTTACCACTGCTATAACTAGCTAACATGGTCCTCAGGCTCTGGTAGCACTTAGTCAGGTTAGCTGAGCTGGCCAGCACATGGTTCTGCTGCCCTTCCAAGTTTTGTTAGACTTACTCTCTCTTGCCACATGTTCCGTTGCCGCTAAGCTAGTTCCTGCTGGCATTATTCCTGGACCCTTCCGCCAAGTTTCCCCTCTCTTGCCCCACGTTTTCTTGCCGCTAAGCTTGCTGCTGCTATTGCTAAATGCTATCTGCCGCAGTATTGGCCTAGAACTGCACCGTAGTGCCCTAAACACGTGGCGCTCTCATCTGTTCCCCGGTGACCTGCCTGAACCCTGCTGGCAGTAGCATAACAGCCTGTTGTCCAGTCATCCCTAGGTGCCAAACATGCTCCCCAGAGACCAGACACAGGGCAGTGCACTCTTACACTGAAAGCAATATAACCAACTAAAAGAGCTTAGCGTGGCCTTGGACTGCACGCATCAACAATTCCTTGGTTTGTGCTCCAACATATTGGACAATCTGGAGCAGACATCACACCAGCTGTACTGTCCTCACATCTCCACCTGAATGCACAGAGGCGAACAAAAATAAGGGGAAAACGACATGAGAAAAGACTTTAACCTTGACGTAACAAAATCACAAATACAAATGCGGCTACAGAGTTGAGTCATGTTAAGTTGTATTCCAAGTACGAGTCAGCTATAAAAGAGCTCTGACAATCAGCACGTTTATGATGAGACAACTAATAGCACTCCAACAGAGACCAAACAGCCAGTGTCAGAACTGCCAATTTCTAGGTCAGGAAAACTGCTAAATTATGTAATAAGTCAAGAGGAACAGTCTGAAATATCATGACAGCATATTAAAACACAGACAAAGGGTAACATCAGCAAAAATGTAGAGCTCATTGATAGACAGAGCTGTACACATAGCAGGATAAACAGTGCAAGAATCCAGCCTCGTGAATTATCACCGATCAGAATCAGAACCACTGTGACCCAGTTTGTTCACCCTGAGACTCTCTAAGCTTATTGTACGGCCGCTGTTGAGAAACTACATCCAAGGCCAGTGCGCAGTGATGCATAACCTGGTGTAACAAGCAAAAAACCAGAATCCCCGAGAATCGGAATCAAGTATATATGGTCTGGTTGAGTGACCCTTTGTCCTGTTTCCTGTATCTGGATGGACTGACATTTGGGAAAGCTGAAGGGTGCCGTTAACCTGCAATGTTGCGATAGTATGGGCAGCCGTATTGTGGAAGGTGTTAGGTCTGATGATTGCTCTGCATTTTTGTAAGGGTGTAGGTTTGGGTTCAACATTGGTAGTGACCAAATCAGCCCTAACGCCTCCACCCTCGTAGACACACGTGATAGGGACTAATGTGGAAGACCATTTTATAGAAGCAGGTGCATGCTATGAGGAAAACACTGTTCTTTCATGGTGTTTCTGCATTCTAACATGATGGTGCCTCCATATGCACTGATAAACAGATTCATGAGTGGTTTAGTGAATCCCAGGAGTAAGATAATAATAAGACAACTATCCAAATTATCAGACAGAGTGCAACACTAAGAGCATTCAGAGAGCGTAAGAGACCAAGGGAGCATGAAGTCATGCAGACCAGTAGATCTACATCTTAATCGGAAGTTCTGGAGCACAACTACATGTCCACCTCCTTCACCACAGAGAGCATTGGAGGCTTTTCTTCTTGAAGAATGATCCACTATCGTGCTACACACTGACTTCTATGAGCAGTCCAAGAAGAACTGAAGCTTAGGCTACTCATTATTAGGTCCTTGATATTGATCATTTTTATTTTCTTTATTTTGTCCACCCAAGTATGTGTAGGTTTAAGCACATGGTCCATTCCACACCTCTCTGGCCGGCCTTCTGCTATGCCGGCCTCACATGAAGCTTCTGCCTCTGTTTTCTATATTCTAAAAGTTTCAGTAACTTTAATATGTATTTGAGGGAGAGCATCCTGTCTTTATGAAATCTAGGAGCATGGTAATGTAGACAGGGCCGCTTATTCCTGGGAGAGCGCCGCAGCGGCAGTAATAACCCATTGACAGGAAGCATAATGTTAGCCCAACATTTACCTTCACCCACAGTGGTCTACAAGGGTCCAAATTTCTGTAGATAGCAAAACACAAATGTGCCATATATCCTTTCGCAGTACACAAAAGAAAATGAATTGCAAGTGGTCCGGTTTCGCTCAGTTGGAGCTCATCTCAGGATCTCGTGTGTCTGTTTACTGAGGCGTCGCCAAGGTTAGCGACAAGGCGAGGCCATATGAAGTATGTTATAGATAAAACCATCGATCACGATCGTCGGCATGGCCACCACGGGTGGATGGTCTCGCTCGTCCAGTCGCCGTAGTGGGCGCCAGCCCTGTGATGGATAAACGGGGGACGTTAGGAGGGAGCCACCTTAAGTAATCTGCAGCGTAGAACAGTCACAAATGAGTGAACCTGTCTTAGCATATTACTCAAGCCTAACATGCAAGGTGAAGTGCTTACGTGGGGATCACGTATACAAGGTATACACTTCTTTATCTACTTGCGCTAATGTAGCTAAGCTATAACTCAAACCAGTAGAACTGACAAGTTAGCAACTCCGCTAACGTGGTTTATCTGCTGAAATGTGATGTAAATTTTGATAATATCACAGCCCAAGCCAGCACAAAAATATAAGAAATATGGGTCAGTCGTTACAAAATAAAATATCTCATCAACAACTGTTTAGAATGACCTGGCATTCAGGCGGACGCGCAGACTTCACACAAAAATGTTGCTAATGGCATCCAACACTTCAATGCTTATAAATGATGTATTGAGCTGTACAATTCAAAGGACTATTGTGTTCTAGGGCAGCAGCAAAATCCAACCCATTTTCCTGAGGGCCATTATTACCTCCCTGCTTTGTCAGTGTTAGATATTATAAGGGATGCTGCTGCCTTCTGTGGGTCTATGTATTTGATTAATGCACAGAAAATACTGGTTTGTGCAAGTTTCTCTTTCAGTATACTTTAGTCACTCTGCATTACTTTGGGGAAGAGGCATTCCGCTGTGGGTCCACGTGCGCTTGGCCGTTGGAGGGGCACAGATTCCCTGGCAGGATCCCCCCCATTTGTTGAAATCGATCCTCCTCCCCAGCTCAAGAAATATTGAAGGTGAAATTTTCTCAGGGGGCCCAGAATTTCTAGCTACCCCCCAGCCCGTGTGACTTTACGATCTGTAAAGGGGAAGATTCTTTTTGATAACGGCAGATGATGGTGTAAAAAAGAAATGGAAAATGCTGCTTACTGAGAATGACTTTTAAAAAGTGCTTATCTAAACCCCTCCCACCCACAACCCCCTACTGTTTTTGATTAATGTGCCTGTACAGGCTGCCTTGAAAACGTGCCGAACATCTCCTTCTTCTTGCCATGGCTATGAATGACCCGTCCATCTGTCCCGTATCTGCTGGTGATGTCACCACGTAATATTGAGGCTTCTGCTCCCCCCTCTCTCCAAGCAAGTGACACAGCTGTTTCTCATGCATGCATAAAGTAGGAAGGACCTTTTAGTGACAAAACAAACTCCCAGCATCTGCCAATATATGAGGAATCCACAGGGGTACCTGGTTCTGCAAGCTCAGGTGTCTTAAGAGAGACACAGTATAGATGACTTTGCCATATACAGTAGCTGTATATTTTCACTACAGCAGTTTACTACAACATCCAGAGCCCTCCTGGGACCTGAACAGGTAATTTTTAGGTCATAGCCCCCCCTGCCAAAAGATTCTTCACTTACACTGGACCTGTTCTATACTGCCCATTACCCTGCTCTTTCAACACTATGTTGGGGGTTTCCTGTTGTCTCAGCAGGTTAAAACTCATTGGCATGGAAGATTGTTGGTTCAAGCCTCTGGGCTGGCAAACTGCTCACAGGGGTGTTACTTACACAGAAATGTTCTGAAGGCAGAAGGAAAAATGACTGGTTCAGAGAGACAACCAATCACATTGTAAAGGCGGTGGGGCCAACCAATCGAATGTCTTGGTCCTGCCTCCTCTAGTTGCTTGGACCCACCTCCTCTACAATTGTTTCTTCTGCCCTCGGAACATTTTTGTGTAAGCATAACTCCTACGAGCTGACAGACTGATACTGCTGTTGGGCCCTTGAGCCCCCAAATGCTCTAGAAGTGCTGCGCACGGCACCGTGATCCTCTCACCTGTCTGTTTCCTGGAGAGTAGGATGGAACAGGCAAAAATACTACTTCCCCCTGGGAATCACTATTCTATTTGTGTAAAAAATGGAAGGACATCATTTCACCTTTCATTTCATAAGTAACTGATGTAGGATACACAGCAGAGTCATGGCATGGCAAAGTGGGAGACGGATTAAGCGACCCTGAAACAGTCCTGCTGCAGATGGCTTTCCCCGCAACATCAGGCCGTGAGTGCACTTCATTTGGTAAATGCAGCCCGGACCGAGGACGTGTCCCTGTCACAGATGAAGCCTCAGACGATGGGCTGCTAATAGCCGTATGGATCCCTGCTTGAGGAGTGGCGAGCTGATCGATCTCTGTCACCTGCTCCTGCCGCTTCCCCTCTCACAGAGTGCACATGGCGTTTTTGTTGTCACCGGTAACCGCGGAGAGCCGGCTCACAATTATTTCTGTGTCTACACCTCAGGCTTAATGAGACCTACCCAGACAATTTTGACATTTATGTATCAGTATTTGGCAGAACGCCTGAAGACACTGTTTTACTATAATTCTTTTTTGATTGCAGCAGACCAATATATTATTTGTCCTGGTAAAACCCAATGTGTTCATTATTGTGTCTAAATATATAAGTCTGAAGCCTAAAACGAATTGAGTTTGCATGGATCCTTTAAAAATTGTGCCTAGAATCAAATACAAGCACTGAAATGAGACAAATATGAAAAACACAGTAAATGAAAAGTAGACTACCCAGCATTGTTCACACTGTACATGATTAAGACTGCCTTTATAACTCCAAGTGCTTATTGTGATGCCCGCACAAGGCAGAAAGAGGGTTGCATGTATGGAGAGAGCGAGTTCATTTATTCCAGTGGATGCTCCGGAATGTCCCGGATCTTGTACAGCATTCCCAAGCAGCCATCTGCACGCCTCTCCCCGGCATCCCATCACAGGCAGCATATGGCTGTGTTCCATAGCATGGCCTATTAGGTGCTGTGCTCAGATATGCCCATGGCAGCTGTGACAACGGTAAACTTATGTTTCGGGGCCTGTAATCGGAGGCTGTGGCGGTGGCCGGCCAAGCTGACAGCCAGAGCCGGGCGTTTAATCCCCTTCCCTATTTCTCTTTATATCCCCTGCCACGCTTTTAGGAACACTGCAAAGGAAAAGGCAGGCTGGGCAGATACAGTGCTATTGAGTTAGCTGCTGTTTTGAGTGGGATTATATTGCTGCTTCCATAGATTTTGCCTTTATTCAAGTTTTGGAAGGGTATTTGCACTGCTGCTTGTGTCGGTACCTTAAACAAACTGTCAAACAGCTTTTACTGCTGGCTACCCGGTGCAATTGACTTTTCAAACCTGAGAAGATGCCTTTCAATGAAGACTAAAGTACAACAAAGGTCTGGCTAATTTGCCTTTTGCCAGATCACCTGCTAGACTTTTGTAATCTAATCTAATCTTAGCCGGTTTATCCAGCTGTATAAATAGGATGCTCTATGGATGTCTCTCTATATACAGTAATATCATCGGTTGCCAGACAGCTGCTATCTTGCCCTGCATAATTGTATAGCTAGCATGACTGTGGTTTGACATGGAAGCTCCTCAGCAAAGCTATATCATCAAGCAAGCAACTTTAACATTAGATATTAGGGGTCCAAGCACCAGCAGTGCTGGGACTCTATTGTTTCATGAATTGTTTTTGGTTGCATTGGAAACATCTGATTACAAAGAATTTCAGCATAGCCAAACTACAGAAACTAAATATTCACCATCTCTCAGTGGTGAGTTGTTTTAATACAGCATAACATTTAGGTCTATGCAATGAAATTCATGGAAATGCTTTTATTTCAAAATTAAAACCAAGGACATGATTTAATTTTGTAAAGAACACAGAGTGAATATACAATACTGACGGAAATATTTTCTGGTCACATTACCATTCATTCAATGAGTTTTTTTTTAACAGAAAAAAATTACCTGCCCTTGGAAAGTGAATGAATCATTTCCTTTCTGTTGACTATTTAGAGTTGCTGGGCACTCCTATTAAAGGGACCTACTGTACAATCAGTCAAAAGCCTGCCAATTGACTAGATGGAATTTTCATGGCAAGCGGCGCCCATGAATCAGTAGATTTGGGAGAATAAGTGCATAGAAACCAGTAGAGAAGCTTGACCACAAACCAAACTGAACAGCATGGCGGGAATTCATTATGAGTATGTGAGCAGGACCATCTCTGTCAAGAGATTATTAAAGCTCAAAAGGCAAATGGAGGCACAATGCCACCATCTCTCTGACAGGAATTAACATGGAGCCATCCTTGGCACATTGAAGCAGCCAGATATTCATTTACTCATGGCTGTCCCATGGCATTTATTGAGAGTCAGCAGGAATCCACAGACGGGTTACTTTTATCCCGTAACCATAGACACAACAATGAGTAAACAGATGAGCAAAAGACAGGAAGTGTGGACAGTGACTCGTTTTCTGTGATACCTGCATTCAAAGCACCAACATTAATCCATGGGCTAAGTGCAGCCAGCGTTCCACTTTCTGTGCTCTCGCCCAGCGAGACAATCACACTTCATCTTAACCTCCAAAAATAGCCTGTCACAGTCCAGCGAGTCCCACGGGCACAGCAAGCAACTAAAGACATCACGAGTCCGGTTCTGGG
>JAODUD010000039.1:12413834-12432201 GCA_026784285.1 Stomatorhinus walkeri | reverse complement strand
CTATGATGGGACACCTTAGTGTTTCTTATCCCTTCACAGTGTGAGAGATGTAAGATGTGGGATGTGAGCTGGAAATGGTGAATGATAGTGAACAGGCTTAATCAAGCTGATTCAGATGATTCAGTGATTAAGAGAGATTTTAAATAAAAATATGTTTTCCTCTGCATTTAACTGCATGGAGCAGAATGTTCCAGACTTGCAGGATATAAAGGCGGGACCAATGCATAAAGATAATCAAAATGAATCACAAATTGACCCCCTGATAAAACAAAATTAAATCACCTACTTGCTGAACATTTGGCCATTATTCATGATTAACAAAAGCAGTTTACTCCGAACTTTACTTACTATATTCTATATTTACACTGCTTGTACTTACTGACTAAGATTTTCTCATCAGCTGCATGAATGAGTCCATAATTCACATACATTAATGCCTTTTGATTACAGGAGGTAACCAGGGTACCCAAAGGATAAGCTCCGCCCACATCCAACCCTCCCTCCTGCTGCGTCACGGTGCCACCATAATGCCCTTATATATGACATCACAGCAGGCACCTAAGTATAGAGCTTTTGAACATGATACATTTTGCAATGTTTTAAACGGGCTCTGCTTTTGTATTACAAGCTTTGCATTGTTTCACATTGATTTACATCGCTCACATTTTTTCTGGTGTCTAACACTATAAAAAAGCAGAAACCTTCCATCTGGCATTAATTTAAATAAGCCGTATTATTAGCGAAGGCTGTACGTGATCCGTTGCTCTGCAGTCACTCCTTTATACTACCTGGGACACCTGAAAACACCCAATAAAACCATAGCATGTGCAGATCATTCCAATCCAGTGGACACCAATATAATTATGAGCGATGAAGCTCTAGTATTGCGTGAAAGATAATTTACTGCGATTGTGGCACCATAAATGCATGTTTTATTAGTCTTATAAAATATGCACAGACCACATCTGATAGCTCCTGAGCATTTCACGGCAGTCCGGATCTCATGATTTGTGGCGAAATTGGGTAATAAAACGGAAAAAAGACCATATGCTAGATTTGCTTGAGCTCAAGATGCCAGCTGTGTAGGACAGTCCATGGAATAAAAGTTACATATTTGATATTTCATTGGGTTTCCCATTGTTGGACACTATCAGACAGTAATGGAAAAGGGTATCTTCTTTAGCTGACTTTAGCTGTTTTTTTTAAACATAAAATAGCTGTTTCATTTTACCTGTCCTCAGCAGAAGGCTTGGAAAGCAACCTTGAGAAAATAATCATAGGCAATCTTGAAGCAGTGCAGGCCCCCTGCCCTCATGAGGCAGGGCCGTAAAATGTTTGACGCTGTCACTCTGAGGATTTTTCCGATTTAGAGCTGCAGTTATGATGTACGGCATACGTCATATGCGGGCGGCTGGAGGGGCAGGACCCTGGCAAAATGGAGGTAAATCTGCCTTGCGCCAAAGATAAGGGAGGCCTTTGATGATGTGTCTTCTCCAACAGCGCCCCCTGGATGTGAAGCTTGTGTTTGACACCATCCCTCTCCAGTTTAGTCCTGAATGGTTAATGTTAGCATTCCGCCGCCATACAAGATCTCCAAGGGTGGTGGGGGGGGGGGGCAGATTTAGGAACTGGAATCGAAGGGGCAGTGATTGCAGCTCCCCAGACCATTATATACTCTTTTTGTGGCTTTTGGTGACATATCCTGGTTGAGTGACCGCAATGTGACGGACATGCTATAGCAAGCAGGTGGTGTGTCAGCTGTTTGCCACCAGAGGTTATGAATGCGCTTAAGGGGTGAGTCTTGACAGAGTAACGGCATGAATCCCACCAATGACACGCTGTATGTTACGTACTGCCACTCCTCTGTGATTAGTCAAGCCTCTAGTATGGAGTCTCCGCTCTGCTCACCGAAAATGATGATTCCTACTGGATCAGCCATATGCTTCCGAAAAGGCCATGCTTCTGGCCTTCATGGGGATTTCATCATAAACCTCGGGGGGAGTTTATGTTTTCAGCATATAATGTGTGATGTTTTGAGTCTGTCTAATTTATCACTTTTTGGATGCTATGTGTTTCAGAAAAGCTTTGAAAACACAATTAGTTGACATGAAAAAGAGAGTAATTTTGTTGTGGATGATTTTACATGTTTGCACATACATAGCCAATGTGATTTGCGGGGGAGTTACAATTTGTAATGTTAAATCATCGTTTTCTTCCTCTCTACTCCTCCAGGAGATGGAAGGTCACAAATGTATTTACATAGCGTCTGATACGGTCTCTGCTCAGTTCTCAACTCCTCAGACAGGCTGGACTGATGAGAGGCCGAAAAATAATGTGTGTGTCTGTGGGGGTTGGGGGTAATTTTTTATTTATGACGATCTCCCCTGTGCTTCCTCACTTGGTCTTCGAGCGGAATTTCCATGTGTGACGGAGCCAGCGTCTGCGATCGGTGATGTGCACGCGTGTCCTCTCCAAATGAGGTCTAAGGTCACTATCTGTGCATCTGTATGAAAGAACTCTAATGAGGATGCGTCATTTTACTGATTAAGGTTATAGATGCATTTGATATTTTACTTTGCATTTCAGATTATGCTCGAAATACAGCACTAGCATAAGTAGTTCTTTCTTTAAAGTCCTGTTATTAACTACAAAATTTTACATGTATTGTAATATATAATTTGTTTTAGCACGGCTATCTGTAAAATAAACTTTAGGCAAATATTATTTTGATATAGAATGTAGCAAGAGAGAACAGTTTGGTGATAACAGGCACACTTATACACTTATAGCTGTATATACTGCCCATGCTGCCTAATATTTTATTTGGTTCCCCACAAATTGCATTATGATGAGTGAATATAGATTTCCTGCAGGCCTGGCAACCTTCTCTTGGTAGATGTGTGTGTGTGTCTGCGTGTGTGTGTGTGTGTGGGAGGGCGGGGGGGGTGATCGGGTGCCTGATTGACCAGGATTATCCACATCGATTATTTATACCCATGCTTTGTTCTTAGCAGTTCATAGGTTCTGCTTCCGCTCAGCCCCTTGACCCAGAACAGGGTGCAGAGGCCAGTCCCAGCCCCCCAGCACCTGCTATATTTTGTCCCCCAAAAAGCAGAGTTTGATATTTTTTCTAATTTTCCTCCAGCCAGCCAGGCTCCTCGATTTTTCTCCTCCTGCTTGCATCTTGTCTCCCCCCTGTCTGCCCTGGAAACAAGAGAAGGAGAAACACCCTCTGTATAAAGCTGTTCTGCGGCGACAGGTCACCGTGTCACAGGGCTCCCGCCGCCCGCAGACACCCGGCGCCCTCGCTGTCGCCGCCGTGTGATTGCTACTGTCCGCCCATAGAGGTGACAGGTGTCAATCGGTTCCCAGCGGTGCTGGGAGCATCGCGCTGGCACGGCCTCGTCGTCAGGCTGAGAGTGCGCTTCCGCGATCGATGCTCATTTTACTTATTCATCGCCGCCCGCCATTTCGATGTCGGTGCCGCCCCCCGGTAATCCAGCACTGCCCACTTTCGTTCCCTGACTTCATTCTCACAGACGGGTGTTGGAGAGTCAGCCCGACCTCTCTGGAGCGGCCCGCTGTGATCTCGCTCACCGGCTCCATGTCAGAGGTGCTCACATAAAAGACAAAGTTTTGTGTTGGGATGAAACAGAAATCTTAATGAAGAGGAATTACTCACATTTAGGTTCTGCTGTTTGCACTTGCAGCTCTATAGCTGGGTCATACTGAGAGGCTCTGTGACTCACCTCCAAAGGCTGCAGTTCAAATCCCGCCCCCAGCTCTGTACACTTGTGGTATTTGATAGTTCTCCCCTTATTCTTCAGAGCAACTTTGGTTTCCTCTCACAGTCTGAAAATATGCTCATTACTCATAGTATGTGACTGGCTGCGTGCTTCCTGAGTTCTCCCTGAATAGTTAGGTGGTTATGGAACATGGATGAGTGGATGGATGGATGGATGGATGGGTGGGTGGGCAGTGCAACTGTGCTATAATCAAAAAATGGAAGTAAAAGAGGACAGGTGTGTCTTTCTGAGAATATGTACTTAACCTTGCTGTTCTGTTACATCAGGATGCTGCTTAAATACGTCAGCTTCCGGTCGTCATTGCAGAATCACGGCCAGAGCGAAAGCTGAATCCCTGCTTAACAGGCCTCTTCAAGGCAGACAAAATATCAGGCAGACAAAATAACGCCTGGTGATTATTTATGACATTCTGGGGTAATATCATTTTGCGAGATAAATTGGATAATAATGTTCTTGCGCTTCAGTACTTTGAAATCATAGGATATTTACAGTGCCATCTGGATAATTTTATCTTAATGGGGGGTGGGGGGGGGTGGGAGGAGTGTTTTTTTTTTATTAGGTTCCTAACCCTACTCCCCCTATTCCACTACTGTGATATTTGTAAACGGATAAGCATTGATTGGAACTGGTAATTAGTGTCTGTTTCAACCTACTTTTTATAGATTTCAGCTATATTCATTTTTAAATTTTGTTTTGTTTTTTTTTTATTATTTTTTTCCCCTGGAACACACAAACCATCACAGGTTAAGAAACTTTCCATTCTCTGGTCTTCTTTAATCAGTTTTATGACTCAGCCAAATGAGCAATTACATAATAGTGCCATATAATCAACAAATCTATTATAAATGAAAACATCTGATCATGCCTTTAATAAGACAAAGATGGCATTAAAGCGGATATTAGATTTACAGTTAAAGGAGCAGAGATGTAGTAGTTAAAAGTTTAATAGCTTTAAAATATCTGAAAATCTTACAGTTACCAAATTCCTAAGGCTGACAGAAGTACTCATATAATAAGTCACCATGCGATAATTTCACAGTCAATCCATTTCTGACATATGCCCTTACTTTGACAAATTTCATGCTGCTGTAATTGGGAAGAATTTCATCAAAGTCTATTTAAAGATTTTGTTGGAGATTATCACAGGGGAGAAAGGGCCCTGTCTTTGGTGCGTGCTGCATGGCTGTTCCTCACGTCGGTTAATTGGGAGCATGAAACGGTGTCGGCGTCATCAGGTAAAACACAGGAGCGTGAATCCTCTCTTAGGTGAAAAGAAAAAAGTCAGCAAGCCAGCATGCGGGTTTGGTTGGCGGCGTCACGCTGCGTCTTTGCCCTGTCCAGTGCAGGGAGCCTCATTTCCTGATCTCCGCCTGACGGCACAGCGAGATCCGCTCTTAGGTTAACACGTCTTTTGTGACCAGTAGCAGCTGCACTTCAGGTATCTAAACCAACTGTCCATCGCTTATGGCGGCGCCACGTGTCTCATCAACCTTAATCATTACAGCACCCAGCGGCTTTACACGGGAAAAAAAAGACAATAACATGCACAACTTTTGGTCTGATGCCGCCTGTTGGTCCAAGCCTGACAGGTGCAAGTGCAGATCTTGGGAGGGGTGGGGATTGGGGGGCACGCACTTGACATTGTTCCAGTGCTTGCAGGGTCAGACTCTTTGCTCCTGTAATCTTCCAGATAGATAACCCCGCACATGCTCCAATCATGCTCCCTTAACAGTGTTTAAAAAGCGTGCCTTTCTGACAGGAGTGATTAAGGTGAACGGAAAGTCCCACTCATTTTTAATATTGCAACCCCCGCGTTTAATTGCCCACTTCATTATTATTTACTCAGTCGGCCATGTCAGCACTCCGCTCCACTCCGTCATTTAAATGAATGGATATTTAGCCAGGAAAATGCCACATCAGGCATTTATGTTAAAGGGCCTCCCTTGAACGTGATAATCAGTTACATATACGTCTTTCATTTTTCATATGCAGTAAACACTTTTTTTTTTGCCTGGAATGGGCAGAAAAACAGCTCGCTGCTGGGTATTCCAAAATATCTGTTTTCTGTTACGCCGTTTAGTCTCTCCCCTTGTACCACAGATGAAAGATGGTTCTCTTTCAGCATCTTGTATTTGCGTTGAACGCAATACCCAAGCAATTACTCCACACGAGGCTTTACAACGCGACCGCTGGTGATTTAAGCATTCTCCTTCGCAGTGACGGGGAGAATGCGACTTCCGGAGCTTTCCGCAATTCCGATTTATTGTTCTTTAGTGATTCCGCTTAAGTTGCGGCACACTAATGGTTTATTAAACCGCAGCGAGTTTTTAATGTCCCATAATTTTCCAGTAATATATTCAGCAGTCACTGGGGGCAGGCAATGCAAGGATCCTCCTCAATTAGCCTCTAAATAGTGTAAAAGTGAAGAGAGACCATCTTGCTATCATAAGGCCCCCCCCACCCCTGTTTTTAATGTTAATAGGAATAACATGGCAGGGCATAGCAGGCAAAGGCAATGAGCCTTGTGAGGCTCTGGCTTAATGATTCATTCGGTGGTGACTGTAAGAGAAAATGGAACTCAGGTAAAATTAGAAAGGCGGTCGAAGGACAACCAAACCCACTGCTTTGCTCGTTACCTCCTCCTTCCCTCTCTTTCTCCTTCCTTGGCGATTTTGCCGAAGTCGCAGAAGGAGCAGGTGTGGTGGGAGCATGTCGCGCGGGGGCAGGGGGACACCTGACCAGGGCCCTTCACCTTTCGGCCCTAAAGTTAGCTGTGTATCACGTTGCATACCTTTCAGAGGAGCTCTCTCCTCTCTCTCTCTCTCTCTCTCTCTCTCTCCCACGCAGAGAGATAGTGACAGAACTTGTGCCCCCACTAGTGGAAACCCCTAGCCACGAATATAAATTGCCTCCACTCCATTCAAATTTCCAATCTATATTAAATCATTAAAGTGTGAAAGACCATTCGACGTCGACTTTCTTTTCCCTGGGAAAAGAGGCGTCCTGAAGCTGGCTGCTTGCAGCTCCGCTGGATCTGCTCCATGCTGTCAGTCCCGTGGCAGAGTGGGGGACCCTCGCTGGCTTCAGCAACGTGCCCCCAAGCTTCTGCTCCCACTGAAGAAAAAGAAAAAAAAGAGATTTTTCACCCCTCCCCCACAACAAAGAAAACCGACAGACACCTGAGGTGAGGAGATGCAGAGAGCGCCAAGACTTACGGACGTCTGCTGGCGATTTTCTGATGCACACCGTCGTCATGGGAAACGGGTACCATAATCGTGGCCATTAAGTGGGATTAAGAACACATTTTGTTCTTGGAGATAGTGAGAAAGTTGGGCAGAGAGAGAGAGAGAGAGAGCGAGCAAGAGAGAGACAAAGAGAGATACCGTCTTCTCCACGTGTACCTGAATCCGTTCATTGAAATCCCTGGGCTGTACATTAACACGCATGTTGAGCCACGATCCCCAAGCTCTCCGCTGGCTGCTCAGCTAACGCCTGTGCCAGTCCACCTCTTCATTATTAAACACTTCGCGCGAGCAGCTGTTGCCAAACCCCAGCCAACAGATCAATTAATAATGGATTGTCGGCTCCCACTTTGAGGTCTTGCCGCAAACTTTGAATAACACACTGACGCCGCTGTACATTATTCCCAGCGTCTTGCACAACAAACTTGCTGAGGGAAGAACACACTGTCATGGTTAATGTAGCAAAGAGCTCCTTTATGAAACATTATATATGGAAATCTATTTAAAAATCTGACCAGGCTTTACGGGTTTAATCATCTGTGCACCTGTATATCGACTATAAATAATAGCTGAAGTGCTCAAGGCTACAGAACGAGTCAGTGGTGCCATTTTGTTTGAAATGACTAAGCGCGCTGTATTTATCTGGAGGTATGAGGCAGGTACAGCATCTCGGTGCCTGAGGGCGCACACCGTTACGAAGAGGTTTAAATCCCAGGTCGGCCTCTTTATCTTTACGCTTGACAGATAAAGGGTGTCTCCTTCTAAACTACAGTAGCACTGTGTGTAAATTACAGAAAGACACAATCCTGACACACAGGTGATATCCGTGAATTCATATAATTCATACTCCCACCTCTTTGTGAAATAAATTTGAGGAATACTCAGCTTTGAAATCAAGAGCGGGAAATCAGGTACGATTTAGTGGCCGGAGGGTCTTCTAGAAAGGAGGTCTTCCCTGTTATCAGTCTACATCAGTGTCTCTCTCTGTGTACGGTGTTACCTCTGCTCTCCCGGCCAAAGTCTGTTAGTATGAGAGCCCCTGCCACGGGCCATTGAGCTCGAAAGTAAAACTAACTTAATGAATGATGCCGGCTTCCAACAGGCCTGCTTTGCTCCATATGTCGGAATCTTTCCCATGTCACGCTGCTCCTCAAGCAGCCTTCTGAAGATGATGTCAGCGATCTGATCTTGGTAGCACTGCTGTGGCTCTCGCGTCATTGATTTCTTCATAGACGTTCCCTCAAAGTCAGTATTTTATTATCGTTTATTGAAGTGGACGTGAACCAAAATGAATAAATAATTAATATTCGTGCAGTCAGGCTGGGGGAATGCTCAGCCGGACTGTTCTGGATGCAAGATGCAATCTCGAATTTCCAAATGAAGTTTCAGAGGGAACTATTCCCTAACCACACTTAAGCCTTTTTAATTAAGATCCATCTGCCAGAAGGATAGATGAAGGCTCTTTACCATAAAACCACTGTCAACATTTAATCTAGGCATGAGATGTTGCTGGTTTGTGAAACAGAGTCATCCGTGGATGTGGAATATTCCAGTAACTGGCTCTCTGGAGTCATGTGTTGCAACTTTCAATTTATTTCCTAAATGGTGTACAGATGCATTTTGTAATTGTATTCCACATTTAGTAAAAATATCCACTAACTTACAATAAATTATTTTTAAATGCATTTTATAAATTTTAACTGCTTTTCACTTGCCGAATCTTGTGACAGTTGAAAGTATTTTTTTTTTGCTACAGAGACGAAGGCAACATTTTTCGCCAGCATGTCCAACCAATTTGATGGAATGATGGAATGCAGAATGCAGAGGCAAATCAGAGCTTCCAGCTGCAAATCAGTGAACAAAATTACGGATATTAGAAGTAAGATTTTGGTCCTAAGAAATCCAAACAATTTCTGAGGGAACAGCACAGAGGACATAGGTGGGGTGTAGCTGGAAATGATTTGGAAACTAAAGACTTTCAGAGAATTTAAGATGGGAAAGTGGAGTAAGAATCTCCCCAAGTTGAATCTCTAGACTGAGAAGGTCACAGAAGGTCAAATGAAGGTCATTCTTAATTTATGTCCTAACTAGGGCTGCACGGATGTAATATTATTATTAATTATATCTTTAGGTAGTGTTCCTTAGAACATGCAGCCAAAGAAAGGTGGCTGAATAGAGAAATGCTGGCAGAAGGGTTGCATACAGTACCCGTGAGATTAACAGGACAGATGGAAACCAAACTGCACTGCATATTTACTAAATATCTGAATATAGTTTGTGCTATTATTCTCCTGCTGCTTGGTAGATTTATGCATTTGCGGTATTATTCCTTGTAAACCAAAATCTCCCCCACCAAATGAAAAAATAAATCAAATAAAATAAAGCAAATCTTTATGCTGAAAGGAGCATGGCCTAGAAATCAAACCGGTTGATGCGGACTGGTAATGATAAGCTGAAAACAACTTGTAGTGTCTGAGATGTGAAAAATGCAGTAGGTGCTGCATTATGAACCAACTGCAAAAGTGTGCCTCACATAAAGTCTTCCTTTATACTCCTTGCATTACACATTGTAAAGTCAGTCTAAGTACATTCTAAAATATTCTAAAAGCATTCTGAATATAATGACACCATTCAAACTCGGTCAACTACAACTGCAAACCAATTTCTTCAGCAGTTTGGCATCATTTTATGGGGTATCCTTGGGGCCAGCCATGCAGATACCATGACTAAGTATCTGGAAAGTTGTAGAGTCCGTGTCCTAACGACGGGTCAGATCAGAACTTGTGCCTGTTCTGATCCCACACCCACAAATGGTCTGCATAGGCCCCAGGCCTTAAGAGTTATTCAACTGGTACTCCACCAGCTGGTCTGGTCCGAGTGACAGTGCCAGTGTGGTCTGTCAATGTCGGCGCCACACAGGCGGGCCCAGTGGGGAAGACGGAGCTCCTGGCATCCGTCGGGACTGGTCAACCCCCTAAATGCCTAGCTGCCATTTGCTCCCATACCAGTAACTGCAAGAATGGGGGTTGTAACGTAGAGGCTGTTAGTTCCCCACTACCATTCAGCATCTCAGTGCTAATACTCCAACTTCCTTCTTATCTCACTTAAACTTAGCAAAAAGAGATTATTTTGTGAATGTGGGAGATTGGGAAGGGTTATACCTGAATTTGAATCTTTGTCCTAAAACAGGAGCATAAAGTACTACGCAAAAACCTTAGGCCGTAAAAGACAACGTTAAAAGCAATTAATCTGGGTAGTAAGTGCATATTTGCTCAGGAGTTTTTTTTTAATTATTGTTTAACATTAGAAAATATGCAAATGAACAGTAACATAGTAAAACATAGCAAGAATTTCTCTGTTCCCCCAAAAGTTACTGAAGTATTGTTGGATCTCTAGAAGAACATGACCCTGGTCCCTCAGGGGAACTTCAGCCATTCTATTTGTTCGTTAAATTTCACCATCAGCTCACTTAATTAATTGACACAATTAGTTAAATAACTTGATGAGGAATTGATTAGCCAAGCATGGTGTGCTAGTGGTTAAGTCAACAAAGACATGTGTATATTGAATGGTTGCTGCAAATACTGGGGTGACTTAAGGAGAGGTTTTGAAACAGCTAAGCTAACACATTTTGACAGACATAAAATCATAGTTTTAAACCAACACCAAGATAATTCAAACGCAATCAGTACTGTATGTTAAGCAATCATAACCCTGAATGGGCATATATTATTATCATTATTAGACACGTGTGCTTTCAGTTTTATAATGCTGATTACATAATGCTTATACACTTGCACCATCTGAATTTCTCTGCTTTTGGCAAAGGCAAACTGAAACCTACAGATTTTATATTGTATGTCTCATGCATTGGTGAATATTGATGCGAAAGTCTCCTCCAGCATATCTTCCAGGTTCCCTCCTACATTATTTGAGATTTTCATGCTGCTGCTCTCATTCAGAAACCATTTTTCAAAAGCATGCCACATTGTGCATTTGATCTATTTATACAGTCGAGTGTTTATTGAAGCAATTTAGGTCGTGAACCTTGTTTAGAGTTCAAATCCTTCACGTCTGTGGATTTAAACCTTCAACCTCTGATCATAAAAACCCCATATGGTACATCAAGGTATACGTAATACTAATATAAATAACCACAACACAATTGTAATAGTAATTTAGACAACCTTACTTTATGTCTTGGCAAACTTTGAATCGGAGAATGCATAACAGACAGTAACTGAGATGGAGCGACATTAAACTGCAAAAAAAAAAAAAAATCATCTGTATTAGCTATTACTCAGAAGATGAAAGAGTTGGAAATAGCATGATAATTTAAGTCAGTATGAAAACGAAACTCAATAAAGCTCAGGATAAAAGATACCTACATAAATATCCTGGCATTTTCCTTAGATACAGTAGATACATTTAAGGCGAAGAGTCCACTAGAGACTGACGCTGCGTGGATCATGTTTTCACTTGAGTGGGCTTTAGTTTATGGAATCAGGGCTCACAGACCCAGAAGTATGAATGTATAGGACACGTCTCATTTTCTTATTATAAATGGCCAAAACATTTATGAAAATTCCAGTGCAGATATAGGCAGCTATTCGAAAGACTTCACCTCCTTGGCTACGCTTCAGTGAACCGCAGTATAAAAACATATTTATGCAGTGACAGTTACAGTTATCTGTGACTGAGGAGACAGACAAATAATCCCCAAAACAGAGCCTCTTGGATCTTTAGTATCTAGTCAATATGGAAGCGTTTCTTCATTTGTTCTCCATCTGTAGTGAATTATTGCCATTTTACAACGCAAGCAATTTACATTTTAGCTACTAGTTCACCTTTGCTTTACACTTTGCATCTTGTGTTGTTCACTTCCGCTCAGCTATATAACTACGGCAAAAGTGCCAGAGAGCCCCCAGAATTAGCACAATGATTAGTAGCAACCCTTCGTTGTACCTTGGCGTTCTGGTTTCTCTCTGAACCTGGCCTTGTTTACATTGCTATCCCCACACAGTCGATTGTTAATGGCTACAAAGCAGGAAGTTACTTAGAAAGTGCTCCATTTTAAGGGTAATTGTGTTCGTGTGTTTCTCGTTTCTCGACCCCCTCTGTGGGAGGTACGCATGCATTGACCTCCATCCCTCTGCATATTTATCAGCAGAAGGACACACAGACGCACCTACATGTTAAACTCCTCTGTCTGAGGCTGTATAAATAGGTTATATTTTTTTGCATTGCTGAAAATGGATAAATTCCCCCCACCTCCCCGCCCCCCGTTTCCCCACCAGCACCCCATACCTGCAGGCATACTGAAATGTTCTAGAAATATATCCCGAATGAGAAGAGGATTTACATAATTATGGCTAATGCATGCACACCAGACAAGGTTTATTAGCCACAAAACAACATTGAACAACATACAGATTGAGCAAATCTTTGTGCATCTCTACAGTTTCAGGCACCTTTGTCAACCTAGAGGCACAAAGCTGAATAAATGAATAATCCTCTCTGTTCTGTTACTGTTCTGCTTCTGGTTCCAGGGCTGGTCAACCCATTAGGTGTCAGGGCAGCTATATTCTGATAGGGTGGGATATTCTGAGGGGGTGCAGATTTAGCAAACCACTAAATCGGGTTCTGTGCACCGTTCAAGACAAAAAAAGATAGGTTTGCCGGCAGCCACATGGGCTTCGATTGGCACTGTGTGGGATAATATGTTTGTATGACTACTGCTGCCATGTGACAAGGCCAGCATGCCAAACATACAAAGGATTTATATCACTCTGGAAAACTATGGCTCATAAATTCCATTCTTTTTTCTTTGTTTAGTTGATTCCCACATTGATACGTAATGTTGCTTCTGTAATGGCTGTTGAAGTTTAATAGTTTAATGCAGTCCAGTTGTAATCAATAATTGAATAGTCACGTTGCCGGAGCTGTGCATGAGTAGGAAAATCATTAGTGTCCACACGTGTCTGATTGGACTAATTAAATATAAGTGGGCGAGTCATTAACCTGTAACTGTAGTACGCAGCTCGTGCCTACACAGCTAGCTTAATCAGCTGTTTGCTCTTTTAATTTTGAATTCCTCCCATGTGAACTTTGTAATGATAAGCAAATGTTGCATGTTTAATTTAAATATGGTGACGGTGTTCCCCAGCTACAGATTTTCACCAGGGTGGGGTGTCAGTTGGTTACCATCGCCTTGCTTTCAGTCTGGAGTTCACAGCATGTAATATCAGCAGACCGTAACTCTCTGTGAACCCGGACATATGGCTCAATGGCTTCATGATATGAAATCGCAGTCGGCACTGATGACACTGTTCCGTTGAGGTGAAATTGCCTTTGACGGCTAAGCTAATTTGCGTGTGTGCCAGGGTGAGCTGTCCGGCGAAACAGACAGGTTTGTCAGTACAGAGTTTCACCGGCATAAAGCCAGCAGAAGCAGAAGTTGTGGTGGTTAGAGTCACAAAAATAGTGAAAAAAAACAGTTACTACTTTGCCCATTATGGATGCTGGTCTTTCCCAATCTGACTGTTTCCGTGCAAATAGAGAAGTAGCTCTATAATTAATGTGGTACATAATAATATTATTAACTGCCCATTTTGTTGTTCCCTTTAACATTTAACTTTTAATTCAAATTAAAGAGGGATACAAAAGACTCTATTTTTTTAACACTTGGGCTGAAATTATGGACGTCTTTTCCACCTTATGCAAGAACAAATAATAATAAGAAGATTTATTAGCATCAGTAGCGTAGGTTGAATGGTGGAAAGATTACTCAAAATGAATCTCGGCAATTCCTGAAATTCATACTACATTTAATCGCCCAGCTGACATTTTTATCCATTAAAACAACCAGATACTTTACTAAAGCAAATTAGGTTAAGCACCAGACTCGAGGGTCCAAGAGCTGGAGCGCGTCCCGGGAGATGTGAAAGTCAGGATGCTTTAAGTGAGCCTGCCTATTACCATGGGAGTTATACACAGCACGTCACCTAGATCTATATTATAGATCTATATTTTATCACCTGTAACTGTCAAGCTTTAAACAGAGATGAGAACGCACACAGTCTCTTTCACACGATTGCACATTATCAAAATGTATGAACCTGGCCACAGGCTGGATGGTTTTTTTGTTTTGCCTGGTTTATAAAAGAAGGCCGCTGTTTTGTGTGGCCGCTGCTCAGCTGAGCGTATATGATATTTGTATAACATTTTTGCCCCTCGGTGTGTCCGGGGGGAAACCCGACTGGTGCATTTAGAAATAGAGCAAGGACTCATGGGTGATGGGGGAGGGTAAGCTGAAATAAAGGGGAGGGGGCTGTCACTCTCTCTCTGAAAGGCATCGAACGCTCAGGATCAAACAGTGTGTCCATCCTGAAGAAGTGCAATAATGGGGCTGGGGTGGGACCCCCCCGCATTGAGGGCTGGCAGACAGAGACGCCAGCATGTCAGACTGCTCCTGACTGCTCCATTATTCAACATGACGTCTGCAAAATGAGTTCTGTGCACACGTCCGATGCTGTCAAGGCACACGGCTGCCCCCTCTATGCGCCCCCCCCGCCCCCGCACCCACCACCAACACGTACCCCCATACTCGGCAGTAAGGCCATGTGGTTAAGCTAAATGACCTGAGTGGCTAAGCTGATAAAAGAGCATGGCTGTGTGCATAGTGCGACCCACACCATCGACCAACTTACCACCTATGGACTCAGATCAAGGAATGACCATGATTATGATTCGCCCATGGATAAGAGGCTCATCCAGGGCAACGGCCTTGGCCACACAAACTGCTGCACTTTTCAGTCCCTTTTGATGTGCAGTATCGACATAATTAATGCATTTTTCATGTACACAAGAGCGAGATTTTCTCAGCTCGAATTTCAATAACATTGACTGAGCAGAGCGCTGAGACCGTTCTATATCCAAGCCGACTTTTGTCGTGTCCCGTGCCAAGGTCGAGCCGTCATCTGTAGCTAATGGTCTTCTTTTTTGAACGCTTCTCATTTTCCCTGGTGATGGGCAGCCTAGCGCTACTTCTAACGTGGTGCGGAGTGAGCTGCTCGGCCTCTTCCCTTGGGGATTTAATAAGGTTGGCTGCTTAGCGTTCAGCGCGCTGAGGGAGCTGAACGCCGTCATTATTGCCGCTCCTGCACACAGTGGCAGCGGGGTTTTCATTTCACCGTGCTTATTACTCACTTTGCCTCACGTGCAGTTTTACGGCATGGCTGCGCTGTCACTGCTCCAGGATTGTCTGGCTTCCGGAAGCCATTCTGGCTTTCTGACAAGGCCCGCCTCGAGCCGCCGGATCCAAAAAAAGACCAAAATGTTGCATGTGCATGTAACTCCTCACTTTAGATACAATACAAGCCAATACAAGTCAGCATTATTTAGTACAGTATGCAGCCTATACCCACAGCCTATACCCATTAGATGTTTGCTCTTATTCGGAGCAATGTTGTGGTGAGCCTGGAGTACCGGAAAGTACAGGACATGTAGCAGGGGACAGCTGGGATAAGATGCCAGTCCCTCTAAGAGCCTATAAAATATTAAAACATGAATACATTAAAAATTCTCATTTCATTACACATTGTGTTATATCCCATATCACTCACATATCACTCTCTAATGCAAACTATAACTTATACCGTCAAACAGGAACGTGGAACTTCATCACTAATTACTCATTTGTAACTCAAAGGCAAAATTTTAATGAGCATATTTAATTTCTTTTTTATTAGTGCACTCCCTGATGCTTCCTCTCCCTTTGACTCGGGACGGAGTGAGAACACAACTCCTATGCTAACCGTCATACACATGGAGCGGAAACATTAAGGGCATCCGTCACCGACGGAATAGATGCTGATGGCATTGAGTAAACGATGGCAGAATCAAAGATTGTACTTTAGAGGTCTCATATCTCCGCCTCTTCAGGAAAAAAAAAATACCAGGATGCTTATAAGATACCTACATTCATCACTAGGGAATCACACCGCGTTTGTGACAACTGTAATCTCAGTGAAACCAATTCGCAGTTTATTTAATAGTGTTCCTATTTATTTGATTCCACTGAACATGAGTGCACAATGCATTCTGAGTAGAAACCTAAAATAGCTCCAGCTCAAGTACAGTAGTTGCTGTTAGAAATAAATTGAGCCCCAATGAGATGAAGTTTGCAGAACAACGTAATCAGCCAAAGCTAGGCAGAGGCAGAGAAGAATGACTATAATTGCAATATACACTCATTCAGTGTGACCCTCCAAGCCAATCAATATACCTGCATGAATACTGGAGAGTCACAACACAATTTAGAAAGACTGAGAGACAATAAAGTCCAGAGCAGCCGAATGAAGCATGAACGGAAGTTATGACAAATTTGCCTCTAAGCGGCAGCGGCTGAAACTCGCCGAGGAGACACAAGGTTTCGGTCGATGGCTGAGAAAGTGAGCTAAGCTGTTGACGGCTCCGGCATGTCCGAGAAGGCAGTTGGGGAGAGATAATGAAGCCTGCTCAATAATGAAGCAACACCGTCATTGCAAGACCACTGGGCCAACACCAGAGGTCCAAGATAAGAAAACAGCAACTAACAGCAGCTGGAGGCTGGAGAAATGGTATAAATAGGTACGTCTGGGCTTGTTGGATCATTTGAGCAGCCCTGCCGTCCAGGGGGACTTCATAACGTAGAGGAAGAACTTGGCTCACATGGTCTGTACTTACATGAGAATCCTTGAATCTAGTTTTCATAGGACTCCCTTTGACCATGGTGAGCTGATAATGAGATATTGACTCGACACAAATAAAATATCATAGACATGTTTTATTCAGAGCATATTGACTGATGATGCAAGAGGGTCAGTTGAGACTGGATCAATTGGCAGCTGACCTCTCATTTGAAGCAAACAAAAAATGTTTGTTGTTGGAAACGTTCACTTTGCGGTTTCTGTACTCCATTAATGAGATTGTTTAATACTTAATGGACTGGAAAGACTGAATTGGACACCATGTCAAAATATATCTTTTATTTACTTAGTTTAGGGAGGAATAGGCTTGGTTTTCAGGCACTTCTCAAACAAAACTCTTATTCTATTCTTGAAATTTGGTTAACCTTACTTACTTGATGTCATGATTCGTAATGAACGCAATGCATTGTGATTATAGTAACCACATGTCATAACTGAAATATCTGCAAAGGCAGTATGCCTAAAAAATGTTACCCCATTGCTGCTAATTGTACCTAATCCTGGGGGCGTACGAAAGAGGAAAGAAGACGGGATGATTCCAGTTCAGGGGCCCTAAAAAATTTGGAACATAATTGTATTGGCTGGAAGACAGATAGACAGAGAATATTCTATACGTTATAATAAATTAAGGTGGGTTGAATTTTTCAGTGACAAGTTACATCATAGAATAATTAAAAAATAAATGAGACATGCAGCTGTCTGCACTCTGCTATATAAAGAATAATCTATAATCATAGCTGTATGTATATCCACTAATGTGTGGTCTGTATCTTAGCCTGAATGGTCTGCGGCATTGAAGTCATACCCCCCAGAATGAGATTTCCCTATTTGCATTTCCATTAGAGAGGACCCTTAGTAATTACTGGATCCTGTCCTCAGAATAATTTATGCTGCATATCTTGTACGAGGCTAAGGACAACAATGCAGTTTTTGCTGACTACAAAGGTTCTTGTGTCTTGTTTTCTTTGGCTTAATAAGTGGCATCTCTTACAGTTCACATCCCTAAAATCTCACATCCCTACATGCTCACAGCTCTACAGCTTACATCCCTACATGCGCACAGCTCTACAGCTTGCATCCCTAAAATCTCACATCCCTAGATGCTCACAGCTCTGCAGCTCACATCCCTAAAATCTCACATCCTTACATGCTCACAGTTCACATCCCTACATGCTCACAGCTCTACAGCTCACATCCCTACAAGCTCATACTTCTACAGCTCGCATCCCTAAAATCTCATATCCCTACAAGCTCATACCTCTACAGCTCTCATCCCTAAAATCTCACATCCCTAAATGCTCACAGCTCTACAGCTCGCATCTCTAAAATCTCACATCCCTACAAGCTCATAGCTCTACAGCTCGCATCCCTAAAATCTCACATACCTACTTGCTCACAGCTCTACAGCTCGCATCCATAAAATCTCACATCCCTACAAGCTCATACCTCTACAGCTCGCATCCCTAAAATCTCACATCCCTACAAGCTCATACCTCTACAGCTCGCATCCCTAAAATCTCACATACCTACTTGCTCACAGCTCTACAGCTCGCATCCATAAAATCTCACA
>JAODUD010000039.1:12394341-12405804 GCA_026784285.1 Stomatorhinus walkeri | reverse complement strand
CAAATAAAAGCTGACAGTCTGCAGTTAAAGCACATCTTGTTCGTTTCATTTGATATCCATTGTGGTGGTGTATAGAGGCAAAAATGTTAGCATTGTGTCGATGTCCCAATATTTATGGACCTGACTGTATTTAATAGGTTCCAACAACCTGTGCTTACAAGCAAAGAATCATGTGGCTATGACAATACATGAAGCAGACAGACAGGGTAAAGACATTCAGTTGCTTTTTGACAAAAGCTTTAGAATGGGCAATAGGTGTGACCTTAGCGATTTTCAATGCCTTATGATTGTTACTGCCAGACATGGTGATTCTGGCATCTCCTGGATCCTGAAATTTTCACGCAGTACACAGTATAGAGTTTACAGAGAATGCTGAGAAAATATACACAGTTAGTGACAGTTCTGAGAATGAAGACGTGACTGCCTAAAGGAAGCTTCCGACACTATCTCTTTACAGCAAGGAATTTAGGCTGTTAGCAAAAGGTAGTAGGCAGGTATACTTAGTAAAGTGACACAGAATTTATATACATACACATATGTGTGTGACCTTCATGATCCTCAGAGCTATGGTGTAACCTCTCCCCCCCCCCCCCCTTGCTGAACACATCTGTGGGGAGATGCCAGACAAACTACAATCTGGAACCCAATGAAAGGTACCAAGGAGAACATGTGTACCATACTTCGGATTGTGTGACTGGGACCTTTCTCTGGAGCCAGGCCTGGATAGGTGACTGATACCGACTCACACAACCCAGGTGGTCTCAGCCCAAAATGCCTACATAGTTCACCCCCATCAAGAGGTTAGGGTTAGGGGTGTGATATCATAACATCACATATTATGACATCACAATGGGCACATATACTCCCATTGCGAAGAGCTTTTAAAATAATAATACATTTTAAATAATACAGATTTCATCATTTTAAATAAGACCAACACTGTTTAGGGTACAGTTTCAAAACTAAACATAACTAAGAAAATAACTGATCCATATGAAAAAAATGATTTTGTCTGATCCAGGACCACAATCTTGGTTAGGTATATGTTTCATGATCACACTCTACATGGGCAGCGAAACTGCCTCAGTAACACGCAGATTAATAATATAAGATAAGGAACATGGTCTTATTTTGTTTCTTTGTTTGTTTATTTGTTGGGAAGGTCCTGCCAATCTATTGGGGAGGGCGGGCAGGTGTGAACCCCCCATTTCAGATGCCCCTGGTGCAGCATTATTTTGGCATTAGTCATGAATGGAAGGGGCTCACATGGGTTAGACCTTGGCAAAGGAGATTGGCTTTGGAGAATGTGACCTTTCCGGTGGTGAAAGAGCCTGACTCGGTGCAGAGACAGAAAGGTACTGGATACCGTTAGATATAAATTATATCAGCCTTACTTCCTCATACATGGTGGACAATGGATCCAGAACTCTGGATTGGGGGTGAAGTCTCTACTAGGCTGGAGATCCCCATGGTGAAAAATGACACGGGGGGGTCTCCCAAGCCCCAGGCTGAGGCTTATGCAGCTGGAGCTTTATCCTACTGGATAAGTCAGTTTGAGAATGTCCAGCCTTCTTAAAAAGGTACCACCTATGGACTCTGTGGTCCTACTGGAATACTTCTGTACTTTTGAGGGGAACAATGAAAATACCCAGAGGGGGCATGATTGGGAATAATGGTCTCACAGATCCATGGCTGAGTGGTAAGTTATTATTGGTGTCCAGTGCTAGTAACGCTTCGTCCATAACAAACACCATGTTCCAACAGAAGGATGTTTAAAAGTGTGTAGAGCACAAGTCAACTTTGTAGTCATATCATCTACAGTACATGAATGTTTAAAATGTGCTATTTGCCTCACTTGTATTATCTAAATGTATTTGTAGAATTTACATTTATTTACATTTATAGCATTTGACAGACGCTCTTAGCCAGAGTTTTAAGACTTCACAATGAATTTCCTCCCAATACTAGCTCAATAAGATCTAGAATAAGATCTCACGTCAGGTCTTGTTTTTTGTCTTTTGAGGAGAGGGCCAGAATTATAACCTGATCAACACTTGGTGGTGCGTCTACCATCCTTGGGCGACGTGGTTCCTTTTCAACTGTAAAGATCTTTGGAAAGTCTGAGCCTGAGGGATAAGGGAAGGGCAAAGAATTAGCTGTATAAGCCCAACAGTTCTGATTAGGAAGTATGAGATACGTCCAGAGATGTACAGGCAGAAGTTATATTCATGGAGGTAAACACAGATAAGACCCTGAGGTAGCTCTCTTCATGCCTGAAAAATCTGTTCTGCAAATGGTAAAAGTATGACTAAAGTGAGCGAACATTATGGAAGCCATCATTCTGGTGCAGTACTTTTCAGGTATATAGAAGGGAAGGAAGTTGGATATTACCTGTCACTGAAGGAAGAAAGAGAGCTTTGTCATGCCGTTCCAGACTGCCTTTTCCTGGAACAACCAGATGGACTAATTTGGTGGAACACCACAACAAAATTAAGAATCACCAGCTACTTTGGAAAGTATTCCAGGCGGTGCTTGAGCACCTCCTGCTGGTCCTTAAGGGGGGTAATTGACATGATGCTAAAACTAGGAGTGACTGAAGCATTACTGAGATAATGGTACTGGTAGGTACTTATTGTTGCATAAAGTCCACCATATTTAGGGGTCACTGCATTTGGAAGCTACCAATTCATAGTTCTACCATTTGGATTGAATGAGACCCCTGCCACCCTTTAGACTAATGTGCCAGCTTCTCAGTGGCAGAGAAGCCTTTAAAGCAGTGTACCTTGATGGCGTTACTATCTAGAGCAGCAGGCGGGATGAATACCTCCATCATCTGAAGTAGATGTTGACCTGAATCAAGGGGACTGGACTTACAATCCACCAAGACAAATGTGCCTGTAAGAAGGTGTCATACCTTTGCTTTATGATATGTCAGGGTATAATGCAGCAACAAATTGGGTCAGCTGAAGTCTTTATGAGATCTTTTGATTTTTGGTGTAGTCCTGATTTTTTTGCCTCTAACCTTTTATGTTTTGCCTCTTGCTGCAATACAGACTGAGCTGACCAAGAAACAATTGTCTCACAAAGTTCATTGGACTACTGAGTATGAAACGGTTTTTAGGGCCTTAAAGGACTCCCTTTGCCAGGAGCTGGTTCTGCAAAGGTCTGATTTTGATCAGAAGTTCTTAGTCCAAATGGATACATCAAGGCCTGGTTTGATGTTCTCCTATGGGGGACTCAGCAGCTATTAGACCCATTGCCTACATTAATAGGAAGCTCTTGCCCTGTGAATGTACAGTACTATAGAAAATGACTGTTTAGCTATTTAATGGGCCTTTCATTCCTGTAGGCATTATCTATTAGCCTGAAATTTTGTTTTGGAGGCTGACCACTGATAACAGTTTTGGCTGGTTTGGACTCCAATACCTGGATCACACTGTGCTTTTTCGTAATTATGCCCTTTGAATTTTGTACTTTCTATAGAGCTGGAGTCATAATTGTCATGCAGGATGTCAGCCAGAGTCTGTGGGTGTCACATACTGAGCCCTACTGCCATGGCATGTTAAGGTGCCAGTGAAACACTAACCAGGACAATTACATGTTGTGCATATCACGGACACTGGGGCACCTCTCTACTTATCTGTTAGCAATGCTAAATCTGTTAGCAATGGTAACCTCTCGTGGGTGCACCTTAATGCTATGATGATCTGTTAGTTATTGTCTATACACTTTTAAACCTTACACTTTAGCAGTACTAAGGACACATTTCATATTGTGTAAAATGTCACTATGAGACTGGCAAGGAGGATTGGTTCAGTCACTGAATTTTTGCAGGTACATGGAATGTCTATGGTTTGAGCTAAGTCATCAGACAATGCTAGCAATACACTGGTCAATCAATATGCCTGACCTCCTGACCTATGGTGGTGAGTAGTGAATACAAGGCTGAGAGTATAAATCATCAAAATAAGGGTACATCTCAGGGTTGCAGGACCCACGCTCCTAAACAGGGGGAGGAACTTGGAAATTTGATGTGATCTCAAAATAAAAGGAGCTGCTGTTTCAGATTTCGAGGCTCCAAATGAGGTTGTTTGGGAATGTCATAAGGATACTGCTTGGATGCTTCCCAGGAGAGCTTTTCTAAGCACTTTCACAGAGTGAAGGTCCTGGGGAAGATCCAGGACCTGCTGTAAGCATTAATTCTAACATTTGGGAATCTTCCATAATGAGCTGAAATGCATATCAAATTTGCACATGCAAAATGCAAATTCACAAATAAGTATAGGGTAAGAGTGAATCTGGAATCTCTACAAGCACACTGCACAAGACATTGCACATCCTGGATTTCATGTCCATTGCATGGTACAGTCACCATTAAGGGCAATTTAGAGACAGCTTCCCCTAACCACACGTTTTTATAGGGCAGAAGCTATCCAGAGTACTTGAAGAAACTTATGCAAATGTAGGGAGACCATGCAGCGGCAGCTAGTGAATTAAAATATTGTGGAAGTAAGAAGATTATGCATTTTACAATATTACAATAGTTTTTCCAAAAGAATAGGGAAAATGTGTTTTTAAATGACAATGAAATTGTAGGGGAGTTACGTGTTTCATAATTTAATGTCAAAAATAGACGAAGTACTGCCTTCTGAACCTCTATGGACCAGCATCTCTGCTCTACACATAAATCTTCCATCCCTGAAAGTATGAGGCAACAGGGCTGCCCTCTTATTTATATTTTAATTAACATTCCCCTTATATATGTTTATATTAGGTGCCAGAGTGGATCTCACAGTAGCCTCACACCCACTTAATCTATATCATATGCATAAGGTAAATGTAAATTATAATATAGATAACTATTTTAGGAAGAATATCCAACATAAATTTTTTATGTGCTTCAAACACTTGTTTTGAATGGGTTGCTCTGGCCATGGGAGTTAACCAGGGACGATCAAATCAAGAACAATCTCACTGGGACTCCAGCAAGGAATGCCAACTACCTTCTGACCTCGATTCCAGACCTGAAATGTGCTGATTAATATCAAACACTTACAGAAAAGCACTTCTTTGGGGGTGGTGACTCAGTCTGAGCTGAAGCCAAATTATATTTAATGAGATGACAATTCCTTGTTTCATTTGCTTGCTCTTACTGATCTTATTATTAATGCACTGATATGATAGGTTATTATCATAACCTGGCAGTCATGGAACATGTATGTTATATTTTGTGTTTTTCCTATTTTTGGTGAGATTTGGAAGGTTTTATAACAAAACTGTGGAGCGTCTTTACCTCTGACGAGAATGCGGCCTGCTAAAACGCCGCAGGGTAATAATTTGTAAATAGCTAGTAGCGCATTTAATAGATTATACAGTTGACTAAGTATGTCAGCAAATAGCATCATCTCCCTAACATTAGCGAAAATGGCTGCGGATGACACATACCCATCAGAGCAATTTAGCCATATTCACGCATTGATCTTCTCCCTTCACATCTCACTGAACCTGTTTTTCTCTTTAGAATTCTTCCCCAAAATATGGAACATAGCCCTTCATCAAAGCAGAGGCTGATGCACTCTCCCTCTCTTAGATTAGCCATGAGAATGGATCTTTTCATCTCACACAGCTCACCCTTAAAAAATAAGGAAGGAGCAAAGTAAGCTGCCTTCAGTACTGGTCGCTAAGCCTCTTGCGCTATCTTGGCAGGTCGCTCGCTCGCTGATGAATTAGATTAGTGCTAAGGGAGCCAGGCTTTTGAGCAGAGGATTGCAAAACAGAACTCCATGTGACTAATATAGGATCTCCAAGCAAGGTACTTCACTTTGAGTGGATCAGTAAATATCCTAAATTATAAACTGGCAGTAGGTATAAATGTTAGATCCAAATGGTCCTTCTGAAACCGGGCTCTAATTGGTACTTTAATAAATAAATATACATCAAAGGTTTCTTGCCCTTATTTAAAATGGTCATTCTGTGAATCATGAATTATAAACTATGTTTAGAATTCCCTGATGGATGGATCATCCATTAAAGAATTATAGCTGCATATACTTCTGGAAGGAGGTCCAATCATTGCAGTTTTCTAATTCATTGCTATTCCTAGCAAACATTAAATATCAGTTGCTTGTCATGGAAGCTTAACATAACAAAAGTTGGTAAAGCTATGAATGCCATGTCTCTAAGAAACTATGAACACATTCATAATACATTATAATGCATTCATAAAGCATAATAAACACGGCTATAATTTTTTATAAAAAGGCGTAACATAGGCATGATTATTATGCATTATGAATACTTTACTTAGCTCTCATCAATAATGCACTATAGATACCTTTATAATGCAGTACAAATCATCTTTAATTCTTATGCCGACCATTGTAATACATTTTGAAGGTGTCTATATTGCATTATAGACGAGAGCTTCATTGGATCTTGCGAAGTATTATAATCAACACTATAATGCCTTATGACAGTCAGTAGAAGACGCTGTAATGCTTTATTAATTCTTATACCTACCATTATAATGCATTATGAAGGTGTCTACAGTGCATTATAGATGAGAGCTTCATTGGAACTTATGAAGTATTATATTACGCTATAATTCTTTATGATTCTCAATAGAAGATATTGTAATGATTTATTAATTCTTATACTTGCCTTTATAATGTATTATGAAGGCATCTACAGGGCAGTATAGATGACAGCTTTAAGTAAAATGTTACCCAAAAACTTGTACGATGTGGGTATAAAGTAAGACAGTCTTAAGAGAATCTATTTTTATATTGTAGGTTTTCCATCCTCAGAATGGTGCCTTCAGAAAATACCTTAAAGACTCTGCCCCCGTTGGCTCTTTTTAATGATGCCCCCAAGCCGTCTTTGTGCCGTATGAGAAAGCTGCAGTAAAACAGGACACCATGGACACAAACAGGATATTATCTCAAAACTTACTTTTATGCGCTTTCCAAGGTGACTGCTGCTGTTTTGTTCAAAGGTCTGTATTTTTGTTATCTTCTACACATTTTGATAATTACATTCTGCACGTGGATTCTTGAGTTTTGTTTCTTAAACACGTTGACTCGATTTTGTTAAGTATGTGGTTTGCAACAAGAAAAAAGAACTAATAAGATTCTCCATTATTTGCCTAGAACAATCATAGTAAACCAAATGCATGCGGAACAAATACTGCAGATCCAGCAGCGATGATGCGATCTGATTCATCAGAGATGACTCTGTGAGGATCCTATACTGATAGATGATAAATACTGAGTCAATGTAACTAACAGCGAATGTTTCCTGCGCTTGCGCCACCATACGGGTTTTGATCTTTCACAGAAGATGTGTAATTTGCTCGCTCTCCTCTCTACGAGCCCTGGTAAGTCAACTTGCATAAAGCTGAGTGACAAAGCTTTCCGTCTAGACGTATGCAGACTGACGTTCCTGTCTTCTCATGGTTTTGTCGCGCGGCGTCAGACAAACGGGGGTATTTCTGCCCTAATAATGAAGATTAATAACGAGGTCCTGAAACGAAATGTCTCACGAGGGAGATGCAGCAAATGAACAGAGCACCTGCAGCGGCAGACTCTTACATCATGCCATATATTTAGAGTACTCTAACATGTTTTTACATTTCCTCACATACTCATAATGGTCTGTAGTATGCACTGGGAGAGTTTTGAAGAAGCACCTCGTGTGGAGACTGGCAGGTCACTAATCTGGATAACTGCACACCTACCCGATTGTCTTGCTTGTGATCCCACTCCCCACAGAGCTGAATCCATAGGATTATTGTCAAGAGAGCCACGTGGATGTGATTTTTGAGCCGCTGCACAAAACCACTGCATCACAACGCTGTTGTATGTGGAAAAATACTGCCACGCTCCTGTGCAAAAGAACTAGCTAATCTTTTCCTGGTTTTCTGCTGTTAATATCGTGTCCTGTCGCTGATTAAATAAGCTGCATTGAAGCTACGTGTCCCCTGATAACAGAGCTTCTTTATATACCATCCTGTGTCAGGCTTTGAAGACAGGCTTTGAAGCAGGCTGGTAGCCACTGCAGATGGGTGACAGACTCTAAATGCAAAATGTCAGAGGTAACCAAGAAAAGATAATGTTCCCCTGTGCTTGGGCCTCTCGAGAAAGTGCAATGGTGAATTGAATGCTCAGTGTTCAGAGCCGGAATTAAGGTCGGTGCAAATTTCCATCAGTTTGTCACCTGCAATTTTTTTTTTCAAATTTCAGATGCCTTAAAATGTTACATTACAGATTCTAGTCACACTTTAGCTTGAATGATTGAATGATTAAACAGTGCTGACAGTTTCATTAAAAAAAAACCTTAAAAATAATCTCTGAAACAGCCATGTGGATGAACAAAGGTGAAAGAGTTGAAATTTCCATCTAAGATAGCAAGAGGGAAAGTATCAACATTTTATTTCAAAGCAAGCAATAAGCATTTGTGCATGCATAAAATAAGGAGATTAGCACAGATAGACTGGTGGTTAAGGACTGAAGGGCATGATTTCGAGTCCCAGGGCGCGTCCCACTTTCACAGAAAATATACAAAATATAGCTGGTGTTTCAAGTTATTATCTGTATTATCAGTCTTCGGGGAAATAGTAAAGGATGGCAAATCCCCAGTGGAATCTCCCCCTCTGTGGAGTTCCACAACGAGCTGGCAAAAGCCTTCTGCTAAAGCTGCCAAACCCTTCCTACCGGGCCAGAGCCGGGAGCGAGGGCCGCCTGAGTGTCACTCATGGAGGACAGCTGGGAAGGCCTGTATTCCAGCACTGACGGTGAAGGCCTGTATTCCAGCACTGACTGTGAAGGCCTATATTCCAGCACTGACGATGAGTCTTTAACCCCAGCTCTCCCATGAGGCACCCAGTGAGTCCAGAGCACGAGAAAGAGGCAAGGTCATTATGACAGGAGCAATTGTTTTCATTGAAATCTCTAGATTGTCATAGGATGAATGATTTGTACAGCAAAAAATTTATTGCATTCAAGTATTAGCTTATAATGGTATTTAATGGAAGCACCATAGTCTTCTTCTTAATTAGTTAGCCACTACACAGTATGTCCGTTGTTGTAGATGAATTGGTTAGAGTGGGAAAACGTAATGTACTATTATTTAATGTAACACTATTATTGTCTGTAACACTGTGACACACTAGCATTAATAATACAGAGACTGGTGGCTTACTGGTTTGGTGTGCCACATGAGGTCTTGTACCACCAAGGCTGTGGGTCCCCCACTGGCTCCCTGTGTGTACATGTTGTCCCCGTGTTTGTGTGGGTTCGCGCCCAGTGACATGTGTTAGGTGGACTTCTGTCTCTAAATAGTCCCTATTGTGCGAGCGCCTGCTCTGTGACTGACAGGCAGCTTGTGTGGAATACAGAATGTCTCCTGCCCTGTGCTTCTTACTGTGTTTCAAATTATTTTTCTCTAACTTTATGTCTGTTTAAACAGACACACACATATAGTATGTGTGTTAAACTCATACCGTAACTGCACCTTTAACGAGCTTAAAACTGTATCAGCAGTGAACCTTTACCATGTTGTATGCTGGATGAACACAAAAAAATGTCCTTTACTTGTATTTATAATGTGTAAGCGCTCAATGTGCTGATTTTGTTCTTGCACAGTAAAAATGAAATAAACCAAGAGATGGATAGATTCCCACTATTAATCTGTTTGAGAATGATAATTAAAATGCAAGGAAGTAATAGTCTGGAAATAACAAGAGTGATCACCCTTCAGTTCAAAGGATTCAATGTAATAGGAATTGCAGAGTCATTTGAATAAATGGACAATAAATTCAGGGTGGTGCATGCAGAATAATTATTATATTATAAATACACTTATACATTTTATATATAAAGGTATATACATATGTTTTAGTTGAATAAATCGATGTTGTTGAAAATGATAATGCAGAGTAATACACCAGTTCATTTTAAATGAACGTCAGTACCCTTTAATGTTGTGTGTTTTCCCTGCAGTGCGACAGGGGAAGTCACTCGGCCAATGAAATCGCTTATTCGCATCACACACCTGGCACACGTCTCCGCCATCACCCTGCCCGGGATTTCGAGGCCAGCCAAGGTGGCTGCTGGGCCGCTGTGTGGCCAGCCCAACTCCGGGACGCGCCAGGGACTTACGAGTCCACATAGCGGTTGCAGAGGCGCCGCAGCTTCCCACACGGCGCCCCCTTTTGACTCGCCATACAAGAAAAGAACGCCAGACAGCAGGGGTGTGAATTGGAAGAGCAAGGGCCAGCTGCCCCATGCATGCTGTCACATATGGCGGGGAGGCGCTAGACTCAGCCAAGCACAAGTGGGGCAGAGAAATGACGGCTAATGGGCATGAAGATGATAATAAAAACAGCCGCAATTAAAAACCACAAACATACAACACGGTGTCTTTTACCTGAGATGACATGAAAACAGGACAGCAACTGTAAAAGTCGGCAAATGTTTGAATAGGCGTTAATTTAGGATTCATATGCGAGAGAATGACAACAAGAGAGAGAGAGAGCAAGATAGAGTGTGAAAGAGAGAGAGCGAGTAAGTCCTTCAAAAGCTGCTGAATTTTTTACCATTTCGCTTCTTTCATGGGCTGTTTAAAATAACTATTGAAGTTATTCAAGCCTCATAGGCCGTTAGGAGCAGAATGACACCGGGCCACTTTAAGCTGGGAGAAGATCAAACTACTTTAAACTGAGTGCTCATCTGTCCCCTCTGAATATGTACCTCTCAAAAGCAGACAGGCTGTGACCGAGGCAATCACAGACAAAAGGGCACGGAGGGAAAAGTGACAGCAAGCCGCTCACTCACATCAACAGAAAAGTTATATACTTTATGCATTTATATTAGCCTTTATGGAAGCTTTGTGTGGTACCTTCCACCTCATATTCTGACCGAGGAACCCCCGGCAGAGCTAATACTTTGGGCTAACCCGTGAGCTTTCCTTAAGCCGGCCGTATCTCGCAGCAATAAACGCCGTCAGGCTGGAGGAATCCGGGGTGAGTGGTTCTAGTTTTACACGCATGAATTAAACAACCTGCCGCTTGTGAAGAATATGGATGCCAGCGTCAGGTTTACCGGTGCTGCTGCTGAAGGAAGTTCTGAAGCTAAGATCAAAGCTTGATGCCATTATAATGTCCAGGAAGAATAAAACATATCATTTACATATTCATATATATGCCTGATAGGAGACTGTGTCTCACTTTATGCTTCTCTTCTATGACATTATATTCCAGTCTAATTAGCTTAGCCCTGCTTTCTGCAGTCTAAACTGTTTTTTCTCTAAACTTTACTGCCCACTTTCATTTCCTAGAGAAAGAAACTGAGGTACAGGAATTCAGAGGAACACTGTAGATATAAGCAGTTTTCTCACTGTCGGCGTTCCCACTGATAAAATACTGGGGGCAAGGGATTGAGGGGTACCCAGTATTATATCCCCCCC
>JAODUD010000039.1:12381894-12394332 GCA_026784285.1 Stomatorhinus walkeri | reverse complement strand
AATTTAATTAAATGATATGATCTTTATTCTAAGCCCCCATACATTTTATTTCTGTCGAAAGTCTGTAGATTCTCCTTAGTGGGCATTGCAGAAACAATAGGGCAGGGCCTGGCTGACATTCTGATAGAATAGAAGCCAGACATTAGAAGTGACTCTGACCTGACTGATATGGAAAACATCAGGCATTTGGGCCGGGACATTTTGCTCCAATTTACTGTCAAAAAGAGGTAGTTAGAGGTATGCTCACATTACTGCAATATGCACAGGGCCCCACCTGCCGATCAGGGTAGATTCTGTGGGCTGCTAACCCCTTCTCCCTGTAGACAAATCCATTTGAGGTTATAAGGGCCTGTTGTATTTTTCAGTTCTTCAGTTTTCTGCAGTGACATGGCAGTTGCAGTGTTACACTGCAGAGAAACGAAAGCAAATCAACAAAAAATAGACATCTTGTCAAAAAGCTGGTGTTACGTAATGACGTATCAGAGCCGAGCCCCACGCCGACAACTGAAGCCGTGCTGCCGTCGACGTGCGATGTCAGCCGCGAAAACGCTCGCACACGTGTGTGTGTGCACGGCGTGCTCTGCCTTGCCTTTGGTGCCAGCAAGCTGCGGTCGTCTGACGGACAGGAGTGAGTTCTCATGGAAACGCCGGCGAGGTCGCCAGGAGCGCTAAATTTAGCGCGTCCCCCCTTCGGCGTCGCTGCATAGGGAATGACGCGCTGCGCTGTTCACTCGCTGCGGCCGCCATGCTGGGCTCTGTTCTCCCTCGCCACTGCCGAGAGTCGCATCAATACACGGCAGGGACCCGCTACACAGACATATCTGCTGCGCCTTAATCAGCAGGAACCTTTTCAGGGGTGGAAAAAAAGTGTTTGTTTATGTCCTGTTATGGTCAGAACCGAGGTGAGGAACTAGCGGGATGTTTGAAGAAAAAGCGCCTGATTCCAGACTTGACGCAATATTAAAGGATGCTGGGGAACAGGAGAGTAATGAATGTTTTGTTGAAAACCTGAAGGGAAGTTTTAGCTTTTCAGTGAACAATGTTTTATTGCCTGGCTAAGTCTAACATACGCACAGCTAACGCAATAAGAGGCTCGTATGAAATGATATTTCAGTACGCATGGCTCTGCACCTCTCCGGCAATTGCATTTGTGGATAGATTTACATTTAGTATCACTGAACAGTTTGGTTTCCAAACTGTAAAACTGACATTTGTCTTTAATTCAGGCCTATACATGTAATTGTAAATCTACTTCTACTGTATCTGGAATGCAATGTATCTTATTTTTTTTTTAATCAGATGTTCTTTAAAGTGAGATTTGCTTGTCAGGAAAGCACGTTTAATGGATTGCAAAGGTGAATTGTGTAGCTGAATGTTGTCACCCACAATGTATATACTATGTGTGCGTGTGCGTGTATATGTATATACAATGTGTGGGTACAAATTGTGAATAGGGAGCAGTTAATGGTACTTTAAGTAAGTTTCTTTGAATGCCAGCACCTAAACAATTAAAAATCATCTTGTGACTGGTAGTCATATGCAAATCTAAGCCATGACACCTCCTCTGTCAAGATGACTTCAGTTCCTGCTCCCTCTCTTCACGTTTCATCTCCCATGCATGGTTTGTGCCTCACCCCTTCCCATATCCTGCTCCCCGGCTCTACATGAAAGGCACCTTTTCTTCAGGAGATGAGTTTCCACTGGAGCATCCACGGGCTGCTCTAGGATCGTTAGAGATGCATGAAATGGAGGATGTTGAAACACTCTGATGTTTTTTCATCCTTCTCCTGGTTCCACGCTTTGAAACGTGTTTGACCATTAGTGTTATACACAATCGATATCTCTGCCATGTTCACCCAGTTATCACCTGCCAAAGGGCCAGGAGATGAGTCTAGCAGAACATGACTGAATACTGCAGACTACCAACAATATCTGAGATGTTCCCAACCTTCGAGTGTTTCAGCTGAACTGGAATAAGCAGGTAGTGCTGGAGTTGGAGTGCCAGGTTTACTGAATGCGGCGTATGGGGCTTGTTTGCACCTGGCAGACTGGCCATTCCTGCTCAAATGTCATTGGTTATGTGATAAGCCCTTCCAGATTCACAAAGAGAAGTGAACAGAGACTATCACCTTCTAACCAGACAGTGATTAATGGGATTTTTGTGCTAATGAGGCCTTTGCGAGCTTTCTAATATTCAATATACTATTCACTATGTAGAGAGGGGAGCTCTTTGTCCTTAAAATAACAGAACACTAGAGACTTTCAAAGGTTGTTATGAAACCCCAGTTGATATTAGACAAAAGTAATAATTTATTCTTAAAGTATGTGTTCATGGTTTCCTCTCAGAATCTAGGGGCATGGTCATACCTATAATCCGTCATTGCTGACATTTAGTGATGTTAGAGTTGTACCTCTCTGGGTATGTCCATGCGAATGGGCCGGAATCCGAACACCCAGAAGGAAAACACCTGGAAATATTTAGCCTTTGAACTAGAGTCTCTGGGTATAAAGTACTCTTTGATATTCTATAAATTGTGTTTTGAGGATTTCAGGTACATGAAATGTATATTTTTAGCCACCAGCTGCTTGAGGGGTATAATTCCGACCAAGGAATCATCAATAACTATCATCCCACCATGTTTATTATAATTTATGAATGTATTATAATGCATTATGAAGGTATCTATAATGCATTATAATGAGTGCTTTAAGTAAAGTATTACCAAATAATAAAAAAAAACTTTGAATATATTCGACTTCGAACAGGACAAGCAGTTAGAGTGGATGGATGGATGGTATATACAGTATCTGAAGAGATCTGCACTTTGTGCTTTATGCAGACGTGTTTTTGTTCCGCTTACAATATATGCTGGCTGGTGGTGTATTTCCACATTGCTGTGATGCTGTAATACGCAGCTCCTGTTTTTGTGCACCTGATCTTTCATCATCCACTCGCATCTTCCTTGTGACAGGGTGTCCTCTGTAGCCGTCATGCTACAGAGACACTACTGTAGCTATACACATTAAGAGTGGGACCATCACTCAACCTACAGAAATGTTTTCTGGGGCGAAACGCTGCACTCCATGTCCAGCTAAAAGGATAAATGGAACATAAGTCGTGGAAAGAAATTCATGGCAGGTAGATAAAAGCAAGATGAGTTAGACAAATAGTCAGGAAATAGTTAAATAGCAATGGGCACGAGGCAGGGAACAACCCTGGATGGGGGGCCAGCCCATCGCAGGACACACTAATAATAATCGAATACCTAATGTAATGTTCACATACTATATTTCTTTCCTACTTTAAATAGTCAAAGCAAGTCGATGCACAATAGACATTTAGCAGTGGGAATTTATAGCTGACGGACACGTCCTTGCTGCTCCGTCTGCGTGACAGCTAAATGAAATGCCGTGGACGTAACCTTTCTCTTCCAGTGAGATATTGATGACACACTGATGAGTTTTTAGAATAGTGACACCAAGCGCACGGCACTTAAACCAAGTACACCACTCAGAAAATAATGAATCTTATTAGCATATTAATTCACACACACGAAAGTCAGACACGCATTCCTTTATGATTCTTTTTGCAGGGAACAGATTTCTGAAGTCATCTTCGTACACAGGAGAAATTAGCAGTCCAAGTATGGGGGGTGAAAAAAGGGTTTGGGGGGAGTGGAAAGGCTTCTGGCATGTTCTTCACTTGATGGATGTTATTATATGCAAGCAAGGCAATACAATATGATTTAATCAGTAATTTCATTCCCAATGACTTCAGTCCCTCTCTTCAATTTGATCTCTGTTTCGCACCAGTAGAACAGAGTTAATTATGTGCATTAGTGCTTTATTGACAAGCCAGGGGCTTACCGCCTGGAGGACTGTGTAAATGAGAATGTTTTTGTTGGGATTCTGGTGCCATATATGGTGGAGAATACGTGTGTGGAGGTGTGTGCACTGGGTGCTGTTCGGGACAAATCAGAACAGCAGCAATTTCGGGTACATCTGTCAGCATGGGGCACCTGGAGCACCTGTAATGTTAGAGATGGTGCTATTTGTAACAAAAGTATAATGTGTCCAATTGTATTAACTTTATGTGCACGTTTTGGTGATTAAAGTCAGTTTGGTAATACTTAAAGCAATCATGTAAGCGCATTATACATACAGTACCCTTATAATGCATTACAATGCATTCAAAAAGTTTTATAAACACAGTAATATATATATATATATATATATATATATATATATACACACACACACACACACAGACACAATATTTATTTTTATCTAGGCTTATTATGCATTATGAATGCTCTTGTATATAATGTACTATAAATACCTTCATAATGCATTATATTGACCATTACAATGCATTGTGAGGGTATCAATAATGCTTTTATATAACTGCTTTACTGTCAGTATTGTCGTGCATCCTTGATTCTGTGCTCCCTGTGGAGGTTTTTAGCTCGTCTCTCAAACAGAATTCTGATGGTACTTTGTACCTGACCTTACGTTAAGCTGGCTCTGGCTGCCTTTGCTTTTTGGATTTTATCCCTGTTAATCCTGGTTTTCCGTCACGGGCCAAAGCACACCGGATCTCTGGACTCTGCAGAGTCCGTGGGGTCAGGAGTCCTCGACTGAATGTACCAGCCCGTCACCTGTGACGGCCACACCGCGCGCAGCCATGGATGGTTCCCGGGGCGTAGTCACGGTGGAGTCGTCTGAGGCATCCTTCACCCGCCGTTTAATTGCCTGTTGTGATGACGGAACAGCCCCCGGGAAGACATTCACACAATGAGTGTAAACTGCTTTTTCTTTGCCGCAGATGGCATTGAATCTGTGACAAATGTTAAAGGGCCAGAGGCGCACCTGTGACAGGATGGAGATGGGGGGAAGCAGTGAAGGATTGTAAAAACAAGTCACCAATCACAACAGTGCTGAAAGCTTCTGTCCACAAAACTCCATTGTTTTCCATCCTGTGTATCGAGACCTCTCTGTTCCCCACACATGTAAAACATGAACATCATTATGACAGCTACGGCGACCGCTAAAATTACTTTATTGCTGCAATGGCGTGAAAACACGGATTATTAAAGATCGGGCAATGTCGCCGAGTTGTTGAATATTAATTCCAGATTGTTTCATTTTAATCAAATGTTGACATCCGTTTGTTACCCCGAGTTGGGCTCAAATACACAGAAATAGTTGCATCACCAGTCATATATCTCCACCCGTTCATTAAAACCAAAAATGACAATGGAGCGGCATTATCCATTGGTGAGACAGGCAAATGTCTTAGAATCAGACAGCTGAGATAATATCTTAGAATATGCAAATAAATGCCGGTATCTGTTTGAAGAGAAATGAGGAAAAAAGGTTTGCAGCCTAATACAATATTGATTAAAAGCTAAATATTCACTCTGAAATTAGACCTATGCTATAAGCCATGGGTTTGCATTCTATTTAAATAACCTTATTGGAAGAAAGTCCCGTCATTGACTAATTCATTTTTTAGGCCATTTCAGATTCTGTTCAAAATGAAAATTATATTTTTCAACTCATTTTTCTCTTTGATGACTCTAAGAGGAAAGGATTTCATTCCCTTAAAGGACAAAATTGCTACTTTTTATTTCCTTTGTTGACATGAGAGTCTTCTGCACTTCGGGCAGCGAGGAGAAGTCGGTGTCAAAACAAGGCCATCCCGGCAGAACCCGGTGCCCGTGTCAGCCGTGATCGCCCGTGACAGAATGCGGAATTAAAAACTGGATGGTTGTAAGGAGAGGGCACGCGGAAAATGATCTTGCATAATAAAGAGCAATTATAATACAAGATGACAAAATTCCAATTAGTGTATTGTTTATACATCAAAGGACCCAGATGGTTCTAAGCCACCGTTTGGTACAAAAACTATGAATATAGTAATAGCAAAATTAACAGTGGGAAGAAGAAGAAGGAAAAAAAGCATGAGAGGACAGCGGATGTTAAATATGCATATATATTAGATGCAGCAAAAGCTTCAGAGGAAGCGATAAAAAGTATTGTTTGGTTTTTCTCATTTAAATGCGGAATTAGCATTTCAAAACCTAAAAGTGGAAATGAAATAACAGCCTGGTTTTGCTGCCCCGGTATTGCCACAGCCGCCTGAAATCGGTTCTGACATTGCAAGGGCATATGTGAATAAATGGAGAAAAAAGGTACAGTTAAATATTTATTTTTTGAGAGGTAAATACAGGAATGCAGAACTAGTTAAGTATAAAATGCAAGGAAATGCTTGTTTCAAATGCTACAAATCACCTGATTTTTAGAGTCTAATTTTAATCAGGACGTGATATATATATAACACATAAGTTTAAAAATGCTTTATACATCCACATTATACAGATTACATCCCAGTTAGAATGGTACATCTCCATCCGTAGGTTTATAGAATGTCAGCCAGTAGCCAATACAATCTTTATTTGTGTAGCGTGCCTGGACACCTCACAGGAATACCAGTATTCCCTCAACAATCACATTTTATATGCTTTCATTCGGTAATGTTACAGATGGCACAATGCGATTAAAACATACATCCCCAATTTCACAGCTCTTAGGCCCCTAGCCTGGCAGTGTCTCTGGGAGAATCAGGATGTTGCCCCCTGCTAATTGGGCTCACTGACTGTTAATAATTACGCCCAGGCACAGGGGATGACGGCATTCCGTTTAACCTTCTTTCTAAGCTTTAGGTAGATCAACATTCTCTTTAGGCCGAATTGGGTTTTGGACTGGAGTCTCACTTCTTTCAGGGTGTCTTTTTAGTCGCGCTCCCCAATACTTCCATCTCAGCCAGTGGGTAATATTTGTGGTTATAGTGGGGAGCAAGTCAGGAAAAAGCTGAAATCTCATGCACGCATAATGTTCTTAAAGTTTCAACCACATGGCATTTCCTGACATTTTTTTGTATTAACTGTTTGGATGCTAACAGGGGAGGTAAACAGACTACATGATTTCATGAATAATCATGCAGCCAGTAGCATGCTAGCTTGAAAATGGCTTTAATTTATCATTTCAATAGTCCTAGTTATGTTGTGTTGTTGGGAAGTTGGTGCGGTTGTGTTCCCCTGCTCATTAAGGTGCTCCTAAACTCTACTCTCAAACAGGGGCACCGTGGTCCTGCCCCGATTCTATCTTCCAATTAATTTCAATATGTCCCATTAGGTTGAGACAGGAGTTTTGAGTTGGGAATTGTAGCATTTTAGCCCCATTCTCAGAAATAAACTTATCTTGAATGTGGGTCAGTTCTTCTGTTTACCAGGAAGTTTACACAATGCACATTTAACCCTGCACATGCTACATTCGTTATAGAGCCCAAACAATTTTCCAGTGTTATTCTCTGTTAACCCTAAAAGCTTAGTAGTTGCATTGTTTTTCCTGAAATCTCGTAATATTCAGATTGATGTCTTATAATCCAGAAAGACGCACTGTATGTAAAGGTAAGTGATTTGATTTCACGCACTCCTGTGCTGATCCTGCCCATGTACCTTTGATTGATCCACATTATTTTTTTTTCTTGGTAATATTGCTCCCAATATCCACATATACTCCCATGGTGAAAGATTAAAAGCATGGACATGTCGAACTCTCCTTCCCCACCCTCCATTGACTTAAACAATTTCCAGGTCACATACAAGTTGACCTTTCGATATGTTTGTGTCTCCATAATTCACTACTTGCCAGCATTCACATTATTAAAACGATCGCATACATTTTTCTCTGCACTGTAACCTCGATCCACTAAATAAATACTGAAAAAACATTGGTCCTTCAGTTTCAACATTTCACGCAGTAAGGTATCCCAGATTCTCCAGCCTGAAATAAGAGGTCAGTAAGAGACCGGTCTTTACTTAATTTTAAATATTACATTTGGGCATTGGTGGTTTGCCTGCTTTGGCATTATGGAGACATATTGAGGTAAATTAAGGATATCTACAAAGGTTAAAAGGTATTCTCAACTCAACTGTGGCTTTGAAACAATCAGATTTCACTCCCTGCTCTCAAACCACATTCCATTCTCATAAAGTGATGCACTCTGGAGAGCGAAGATCACACTGCATGCAGATGATTTTCTTCCCCTCTAATTTTTCCTAGCTGAGTCCTTGTTCTTAGTGGACCAACCTTTTTGTTCCCAAAATGGGACTAGGGGGGTTTCACTCTGTGCAACTGCATTTGCAGATGATGCAGCCCGGGTTATGGACTCAGATTATACAGAAAAGCTAACTGCAGTTGAAGCTGTATTCTATCCCAGGCAGACTGTACCCCATGGACTGTTACTCAGTTGTGGTAGTCTATGAGTACAATATGGTTAAAGTTCTCCAGATCACAGCCACACCTGCTGCTTCATACTAGCAGGTTCATACTGGAGAAGTTTACTTAGTTGTGTACAGCATGACTAAGGGAGATATTTGCTTTAATGTCTATCTTCCATGTTCTACTGTATCTTCTAAATCAATAAGAAAGTATTAAAGAAGGAGTCTATTCACTGGAGACTTTGTGTCAATGAAAGTTAAATAAAGGGAAGAGGGCACGTGCACTTGATTTCTTGATGTGGAAAGCAGTCTTTTAATATCCCAAACACCTAAATTTAAAATAGCCGTAGAGAAACCACCTCATTTAATGCAGAGTCTGGTTATGAAAATAAGGCTTCTAATCAAGTAGCTGATTGAAAGCGGCGGCAACTCTCAAAATAACTTTTAATATGTCAATGGCATAGAGGCTTCTGTGAGTTATAGTTACACAAAAATGTTCTGAGGGCAGAATGAAAAATGATTGGTTTTGAGAGAGATTGTAGAAGAGGTGAATGAAAGCAACTAAAGAAGTCAGGACCAAGACATCTGATTGGCTGGCCCCCCCTGCACTAGTTGCTTATACCTACCTCCTCTACAATCTGATTGGTACGCTCTCTGAAACATTCTTCATTCTGCCCTCAGAAAACATTTGTGTAAGTAAAACTTCCATGAGCGGCGAGGAGGGACTCACACGATCATTGCTCATTAAAGACCATATTAAGCAAAGGTAGATGTGAGGGCAAGGCTGATCCAGCTTTCAGACAAACCGGTGTCATTATGCAGGAAGCACTTAAAGACTGAAAACTGGATTACAGTACATTGTAAAGTGGGGACAGGAGAAAGCTGTAACAGCAAGGACATGAGTTTATACCCGTGAAACGAACTTTCAAGGAAAGCAAACTCATTAACAATCAACGGACACACAATCCCGCCTCTGAGCCAGCAATGTGTCAGTTTGCACACGGTTTATGAAATGTTCTGCAGGCAAAGATAAAACCTGTTGACTGGATTCAAAAGGGTGCTTGCAATATATGCTACTAATATTTGAGTGTGAAATTTCATAGCGCCCCCTAATGACATATAACAGTTTCTGAAAAATGGATCCTTTGGGACTGCGATTTTTTTGCTCATTCATAATGCAATTCTTGTTCACATAATCTTTTTATATCTTCACCCAACATACTACCTTTAACTCTTAGCACCAAAATAAATTATCCTAACTCAGAAAAGACCATATAAACATGTTCAGACACCCACAATTGAATGCGCATGAGTCTTTTCTTGAAGAAGCACCAATGGGATATACAAACAGTGTATTGAAGATCATCATGAGGGCCTCTTGGGTTGGGTTTCCTGTAGGTAGCTGTTTATAACTGTTATATTACCATTTGACCGTTGTGTTGGACTGTTTTTTCTTTTCGAGAGAGTAACATTTTCTGTGGTTTGTTGGCAGATTTCCCCCCCCCCTTTTTCCTTCATGTGTTCACCCCTGTGTTTAATATGAGTAAGTTTACTTCACTTTAGATTCGACGTATTGATTACACGTCTGGCTCAGATCGAGAGTGGACAATATTTTTGTTCAAGTTTCTTGGCATGATGGAAACTGGGAAATAAGAAGTACATATGATACTTTTCTTGCTTTTTTATTACATCTTGCCATCTTATTTTGTTTGGATTACGCACACATGTATTCATGCACATATTAAAATATATGATTATAAATACAAAAATTAGCCGTGGAAGTCTGCTTTTTTTCAGGAATAGAGACTACCTTGAGTGAACAATATACAACTATGTACATACAGTACATAACTAAACAGGGATGTGAAACGCATAAATAAAACAAAATACTTAACTAATGTGAAATGTGAATGTGAAATAGATAACCAGATGGAAATACATACCGATACTAGTGAATTTTAAAATAAGTTCATATATTCAAAACAAACAAATAAACAAACAAACGAAAAGCTAATTCTAGTACGGCCTTCAGCCTATGATAAGGACACATGATTTGGTAACAAGATAGTATAAGCAGGTTCTGCTGTAAAAGACAGTTCACATCACACAGTTCTTCCTTTGTCCATGTGGCAGGATTTCAAATGTTAAGCTCTCACAATGGGATGTAAAGAGTGTGTGCTTTGTGCGCCAGATCTGTGAATCACCTGGCACCTTGTATCTGGCCATCAGACAGCTATACAAAGCTACTATACAGTGCACTAAGTAGGTGTTTCAGCTTCTATTTTCATCCTTACTGTACATTCAAGGTTGAATCAGCATTAGTTTTGTCACATCAGAAAGACATTATACAGAACTAATGCACAATAATAGTACTATGTACAATCAAAAACGTAAAAACAGCTTTGTCGCCTGCCAAAGAACATATGAATGGGTCATTGCCATGAATCTGAGAATTTTTTTTAAGCAAAAAAGCTACAATAAAATACAATGTTTACTTTTCATGAAGGGCAATTAACATCGCCTTAACTTTTATGTATAGTAAAATTGTCATTTGTTGGTCTGATATAATGTTTTAAATCTGTTTTCCTCACCTACGTAGCTATGCAACATTTTTACGATCAAATAACACAAAATCAGACAAAATGTTTTAAAATCTCTCAACTTTAAGTTTAGCCGTTGTCCCCCTTCTATGAAGCTCTTGCCCCAGATTTTCTTTACATAAATGAATGTTAATATAATAAAATTGATTACCTCAAAAGCAAAATCATCAGTTGAGACAATGAAGCTGTATCATATGAGTGGATATTCAAACTAATTTTAAAAATGAGAGAAAACTGACGTTATGGTAAAGAATTTGTGAAAATGACTCAAATATGGCATATGTTGGGATGTGTATGTCATGAGTTCTATCTACAGGCAATGCAATTCTCAGTCACTGCCCCTTCTCACTGGCCAATCTTAAGTTGCCAGTGTAGGTCTTTGAAGTTCGATATTGTATGAACAATACATTAGTAGCTCTCTTAAGCTGGATCCACAAGTGACCTCTATAGTGACTCATTCCAAGTTGAGAATAAAGAGGTAAGTCTGGGAGGTGAGATGAGAATACAGATTTCTAAGCTGACCAAAGGAAATGCCTTTCAGTTAAGGAGGACCACAGATCCCCTGTGTCCCTACAGCAGAGCCAGCCAGTCCTATTGACAGCAAAGAAACTGAGGTCCGGTTTCAGGACTGCGACCGCACCGTTTCGCTGAACGTAATCTGGAATAATTATTCCCATTCCCTGAGAAGAGCCTCCATTAATGGTTTTCCTGTGTACTGGAAAAATGCCCCTGCCCCAAGCTCTGTACACCCTTTCTCCGTAGTCCATACATATGATGATTTTTCCATCTCCACTAGGGAGCGGTTCTGCTTTCAGTAAACCACACAGCCGTAACCTAAAACATCTTGTCGAATGTAACTGCATAGGAAACAGATGAGCACAAATGTTCTGACTGCAAGCAGCTGTAGGGTTAAGAAAGAGTGTTCAGGGTAGAACTAATGTGCTTTTTATACCCTTAAAACTCTCTTTTCCAAGGTGCAGAGGCAGAATTTCGGCCAAACAAAAAATCTCTATACATAGCCTTGATGATAATGAAAACTGAGTAATGCTTTACATTAAGTGTACCTTCATAATGCATTCATTATGCATTCATAGAACATTCAGTGCATCTTCATAATGCATTCATAGAACATTCAGTGCACCTTCATAATGCATTCAAAGAACATTCATAATCAGCATGCAAGTACACTAACATCCTAAAATCCCATAGCTTTAATACACATTAATAACAAAAATTACATGATTATACAATTATAATGTTTGTTATTATTATATAATGTTTGTTATTAATGTATATTACAGCTGTTAAGGAATGTTAGAATGTTAAGGTATATATACATAATGTTTATGAATGATTCATGAATACTTAATGAATACATTATGAAGGTGTACTGAACGTTTTATGAATGCAGTATACCGGGGGTGGCGAACCTGATCCATGGCGAGCCGCTGTGGGTGCGGGTCTTTGGGATGACCACTCAATCAGCCAATAGTAAAGCAGTGATTCTCAACTCCAGTCCTGGGGACCCACTCTTATTGGCTGATTGAGAGGCC
>JAODUD010000039.1:12370932-12381836 GCA_026784285.1 Stomatorhinus walkeri | reverse complement strand
TTTAAAGGGGCCAAAAGTAATTGGACAATTCACTTAAAAGCTATTTCATGGACAGGTGTGGGCAATTCCTTTGTTCTACTGTGGTAGAAAAACTATAAATCAACCTCTCTGATAACACAGAGAGGCATTTAGAATAAAAGTCTGGACCTCTTAGTTTGGTGAGTAAAGAAAATCTCTTTTATTCCAGAAAGTTCCTCAAATCGCTCCCATCACACTCTGGCACTCGATACCAAGTCACACCCAGTCCACAGAGCAACCAGTTGATAAACCATAACTCCAGGACTTCTAAGTCCTGATTGGTCATGAAACATCAACAAACTAAGCTGAAATGTATAACAAACAGAATTCTCTTGTTTTATTGGTTCACCTCGGTAGTATGGTAAAGTTCACCCATCATACGCAATTTCCTGGAGACAGCCTCGGCTTCTAGACTTTACTTGAGATATGTATGTATATAGGTCTTAATTATATGACATTGAAACACTGTTACTGTTTGGCTGTTCCATTGATTAATGATTAACACATTGACGTATTGTCCCTGAATCACTGGAAATACATGGTTAACATATGATTAGTATAAGTATGAGTAACATGATTACTTATGCGATCAATTGCGTAACATATTATATTTTGACTACTACAACTACTTTATTAAGCTATAACTCTTTGTGCACCAGTTGGGGCAGCTTCGAGTCTCTTCCTGCAAGTGGTTTCTCCCCCCCTTTGCTCCACTGTCTGCCTCTCCAAGGTCCGAGCTTCCGCGGAGCCAGCTGCAGGCAGCTATCACAAAGCGAGGTCACACAGTATTCAAAACAATCTCTTCTTGCCTAAGGCCTAAAACATAACAGACCCAATACGCCTCCTCTCCCAGGCCTACTAATGTCCAATTTTACTTCCACACTACCATTATCAATTAAGCAGATAAAAGGGTTCGGGTTAGGGTTAGGGTTAGAAGATTGAGGTGTGAAAGATTGAGGTTTGGAAGATTGAAAGCTGCTGTAGTAAATGTCTGGCAGATCATTAAAAAGGAGGAAACCCAACGTCTGGTCATGTCCGTGAGGTCATGACTCCAGGCAGTCTTTGCCTGCAAAGGGTTTTCAACTAAGTATTAGAATTTAACATTTTATTTGCAGCTATTTTAATTTGTCCAGTTACTTCTGAGCCCCTGAAAGGAGGGGATTGTGTAGAAAATTTACTTCAGTTCCCCATATTTCTATCAATGTTTTTGTTCTACCCACTGAATTAAAGCTGAAAGTCTACACTTGCACAACTGCATCTGACTTGTTTCTTTTAAAATTTACTGTGGTAAAATGTACAGAACTTAAAGATTGAAAAACTTTGTCTCTGTCCAAATATTTATGGTCCTGACTGTAAAAGCATTATGAAGGTGCAGTTAATGTGAAAAGTTACCGAAAATTGGTAGAATATTTAGAAATCGTTACATTAACTGCACCTTCATAATGTCATTTCAATGAATTCATAGAACATTCAGTGCACCTTCATAATGCAGTAGTAATGCATTCAACATCCATAAGCAGTATGTAAATATACCTTGGCATCCTAATATAACTTGATAGCATTATTATACATTAATATAAACATTATAATTGTATAATCATATTATTTTTGATATTAATATATAGTAAAGATGTTATGTCAGGATATAAAGGTATACCACATTTACATGCTGATTATGAATGTTCTATGAATGCATTATGAAGGTGCAATTACTGTTAAGCATTACTGAATCTTCTTTTATCCTACAATACAATGATCCTATATAAGTGAAGATGGCACTTATTACAATGTATTAATTAAAAATATTTGTTCAGACAAATCTGCTTATTATCCAGTTTTTTAGTTCCCAAGCTTTCATGTTTGTAGCAAACTGAATCCCAGACAGATGGATCAACATGGCACAGGTTTCCCTATTAGAATTTTACAAATTCTTTAGTCCAGTGTTTCCGATCCTATCCTCTGGGAGCCACGGAGCACAAATGTGGACCGTCTGGCAAGGAGCTCGAAGAGAGAAAAAATGTGCACCGACCGTGGGTCCCTGAGGACTGAATTGGGAAACACTGCTTTAGTCCATCCAGAGTCCAGTGTCATCTTGCCATCATTTAAGCATTTTATCCAATTTCCATGTAGTACTTTGAGGTAAAACACAGGTTTTTCTAAGTAATCTAAGTGAAAGATCTCTTGCGATTCACCCTGTTCTAGTGTACAGGAGTCTCTTGTCATGTAGAGCATAATACACTTTGCTCCCTACAAGTTACAATTCTAGGTAAACATCCTCTAACAGTCAGCCTTTCTGTTGAGCCTGAACTCCCACAATGCAATCTGCATGCAAAAAAAGCTCCCACTAGATTTCCTCAGTAATTTAACCAGACTGCTGTCAAGTAGCAGACACAAATGTAAGTGTGTTGCAAATATAACAGTAGTCTTGGCGCATTTAGTGATCATATGACAGAAAATTTTAAATTCTTGAATAATTGTTTTTAACCAAATCCATTCAGTGGGCATTGAGTAGTTACTGCACCTTGTTTGGGCAAACACGTTGTTTTTCTACACCACTCTAGAGCTGCATATAGACATGAGGTAGTGTGCTGTGGGACCGTAATGAATAGTGTGTCACCAATGTCAGCAATGATGCAGCAACTGCATTTATCACTGCAAAGGCGATAAACATTCTCTCTTGAGTAACTGCTATTGTGCTGCAGGTCCTTTGGCCCAGCTGTTTCCGAAGCAGAGTCTTTGTAAGGTTCTCTTTTGTTCAACTGGAATTTTGAAGCTGTCAATAGCTTGAACTGGAAATGTCAACTAGCGGTGTTAAAAAAGAAGGTTGTGTTAGTTCATAGGGCACCAGCCTTGGTAACTAAAAGGGGAATCCTGCCTTTGAAATATTTCATTCATTCACTTTCCCCTATATGGGAAAATCTACATAGTTCACCTTATAAAGAATGATTAAACTGCAATGGTTCTGTGTACTACATTCTGAGATTCTCTATGTTAGTATCCTAGCAACTTGACATTTGAAAGTAGCAAATTATATTGACAACATAAACAGAATAAAGGAGATAACCTGAATATGGATGAGTACGTTTTTTATTGTTATTGTTATTATTATTTAAAAATGAAATGTCAGTCTTTGCAGATTTTGCTAGTATCAGAAATTACTTTTTAAAATAAAAAAACGTGCTTCTAAACTTTTTTTTATTATGCATGGTCAGTTGACAGCAGATGTCACCTTCACACTGCACGCTAGTGCATATCCTCTGTGCAATTCGCAGTGCATTGTAAGCATTTTATAGTGCACTATATAAAGATTTGGTGGACTCACTACATAGCTTACTATCCAGGTAATAGGGAGCGATTCACAAACAGAGCTTCAGTTACATTCTGTTGGGGCATAGGTAGAGCAGAACAAAGTCATGTGCCGACCCCTTCCATGCACCTGTAGCTAACCTCTAATAATAAAATAGAGCCTCCCATGTCACAAATGTGGTGTCTAGACCTTGATGTCTGGACCTGCACCCGCCTGTGGTTCTGACACCTGTCTTGGTTCTTTGCCTGCTTCCCTCTGCTTGAACCAAAATGGCTGTCTTGTTTTCATCCCCAGCCCCCACCTCTTGGTTTGTTATACTGCAAATTAGGGGCATGTTCTGTTCTCCCATTCCCTTCTCATTTGGATGCATTTGTTGGCCAACTGGAGAATGCACACAGTCAGGGATAACACAGGTTGTTCTCCTCAGAAGTCACAGGCTCCTTTGGCTAAGGATTTTGGCCATTAACATGGATGTTAACATGTTGTGTTTTGGGGCAATTTTTAACCACACGATGTACAGTTAAAATGTACTTCTGTTACGTGAGGTTACAATTTGTTTATGTCAGGAAAAGGTTAACAAACCCCTTGATCTCAGTTTTGAACAATGCACAGATGTAAATTTTTAGTAAAACATGTTCAGTTATTCATTACTTTTATAATGTCTTTTGAAGATTTGGGTCAGATTAAAAAAAAAAAAAAAAAAAAAAAAAAATATATATATATATATATATATATAAATAAAAGGAAATCATCCTAAACATCAGAGCAGCCACCGTAAACGTGTAATCTGTGACGACTCCAGTGTACATAAGGACGGGTGTATCCGGATTCTGCAGCCTATCTCTATTAGCATCACAGTATTCCCCTCAGCAGTTGCTGATTTTCAAAAAAGATATGATAAAAAAGTGCGATTATCTCCAGCGGGAAACAGTGGGAGTTTGCTATGCATCCTAGCTTTTGGGAATTCATTAGCTGTGGCACAGTCAGACTGACAAACTACAGCACCATGCCAAGAAATCTTATTAAAAGCAGCTCCTTGTATTCCTATGAAACTTGTATGTCAGCCTCTATGTCACTCCATTTGTAATGACGTCTTTTTTTCCTTCTTTTGTATGAGTTTCCCATAGTAAGAGTGAAAATTCACCTATATCCTGAGTGACGGATCATGCTGGACATAACATGAGACATCAGTGAAGACATAAATACACCCTGTACTCATGTCAAGACTGTAATTCTGCTTATTCTATAGCTGTTCTAAATCCATGGCTTCCAGTGTATTTTTACCTTTGTTCCAAAAATGCCCTTATATCCTTGTCAATTTCCCCCATTACAGCATTTTGTAAGATACTTACTGTAGCCCGGGCAGTTACTAAGCTGCCAGTAAATAGAGACTTAAAACGTCAGAAATGTCTGCAGGGCTAAGGTAATTGTTCTGTAGCTCTTACTTCTTGATTGTTCTTTATGTCCTTTGACACTTGGATAGTGTGCCGTGGAACGGGTTTGAATAAGAGGACATACTGTGATCTGGCTCTGCTAATACTAGGTGGTAATCAGCAGTGTGGGCTTTTAGAGAACCACACAGTACCAGAAAAGCTCTGCAGAAGAATCGCGGCATTATGATGTGTCTGAGAAATTCATCACCTGCAAAAAGGTGGGGCAGAAGACTTGGATTTATGCAGGTGGAAAATGGCTTCCATGTGGAAATATTTTCTGTTGAGTAACCCTTCTTGAAATGCAGTAACACCTCAGTCAGTACTGGTGTCTGTCTCCTTCCTCCCCCATGATCGTCTAGGTCAAATGGTGTACTCCTGGTACTTTTCCACTGAAACAGGAAACAGGCTGTACCTGACCCATACCGCAAAGAGACGGTAATTATGGCATGAGTCCAGCTCGCTTCGATCTAGCTTCTACTGCAGAAGGGTCGGCTTGGTGAAGGCGCTGTCCGGTTTGGACAGCGACAGTGACATAAAACCATAAAGACGCTTGTTTACTCTTCATACGGTATACATCATGATTTGTTGTGCGCTAATTTCCACTAGCAGGTTTGTAAGAATCGCCGTCTTATGTTAGCATGAAACGCTAGTGGAATTAGCATTAGCCTAGGTATATTTGCATTATGAATCCATCCTCTAGTAGTTTTTTAAGGTTTTTAGGTTGTGAATTACCTGGAATGCATCAATACATCGTGATGTGTGATTCCCCTAATAATGAATAATATATAGAATATGCCCCTTTTTCCTTCAGATAATACAGTAGAAACCATCGGCACAGATCACTGGTATCAGATGATCAGATGATGGTTATGCAACCAGCTCAGTTTAGTCACTCTTTCAGCCCTGCTAGGAAGCAAGGCCATGTCAGCTCGGGTATGAGTTGAGTAGGACTTGGATAATTTACAATCGCAGCACGGTTCAGGTACGGTTTGGTTCTTTGTAGCAGTGGAAAAGCGCCATTAGTCTACTAAAGGCCCAGGGATCTGCGGAGGACTGTCCATGCTTCATTGAAAATAATGAGTATGGGAGACGTCAGCCTATCTTAGCCCTCCGAGAGCAGATTGTTGCTGTGCGGCAGAAGCCCGCGTGACCTCATGTCGCCGTATCGTGCTGGGTCCAGTCAGCGCACAGATGGCCACACGCCGGACCTCCTTCCAGCCACATGCCCCACACGAGCCGCCTAATGAAATGTGGCCCTCGCCACCGCTCTCACAGCTTCCGTGCCCCCAATTTCGCCGCCAGCTGCAAGGCGCTTAAATGTCGCAGCCCCCGTTAACGGTAGCAATGACTTGAATAAAAACTTTGGTCTTCCATCTCTTCTCAGGCTCAGCCTACCTGCAGTGTTGAGAGTGTGGCTTCTTTGAGGAATGCGGTGCAGCCGAGTAGGGTTAGGCCATCTTCATTATATCCTGCTTGTACTGAAGGTTGCGAAGCCAACATAAGACAGTGCTGCCATCCTGTTATCTGGATTATTAGACCTTTCTGATATAAGGTTTTTTTCCTATTATGCACTCACAGAATATCCTTGACTGCTCAACTAATATTTATTTATCCACTGAATATCCTTCCCTTGATATTAGAATATTAGAATATGGTTACTTCTTTAAACCATAGTCATATATATTGTTAGTTGGCTATCCATAGCTTTTGGTGACACCTTGAATCTATGAAAAAAATCAGGTCTCACCCATACATTTATGCCAAAAACATTGGAAAAAGTGAATTTTATTAGTTCGTAAAAGAAATGAAGACTGTTTAGTTTACATTCCTAACACCATATGTTCAGCAAAAAACATAATACATGGGGTGATATTTACAGATTTAGCTGGTAAAATGTGGGAGATAAAACGTGTTTCTAGTAAAAATCAGCTTTTATTTACTCAAAGCCTTCAAACAGAAAAACTGAATATTAATGTAAATGTCAAAGTAGTTTTCCATCTAACATGATAAAAAAAGAATACCCAACGATGACTATAATGTGTAATCTATACTAATTGCTAGATGTAAACAAATTTGTCATAAAAGAGCACAAAAGGTGCCCCTTTCACAAGTGCTCTTTAAAATTAACTTAATTTACTATTTCTATTTTAGTTTTTAATTAAAATTAAAAAGCAAATATGTCCTGCTTTCTTGCTCTGGCATTCTTGGGATTTTTAATCTGTTTTAAATCTCTTGGTTCTTTGGTTTTGTTTGATTCTGGTTCTAATCAATTTTGGTTAATTTCTCTTTGTTTTGCTCTGTGTCTTGGGTCCAGCTTGTTTATCACCTGACCTTGTCACGTTCCTGTCACCCTGTCCTCTGTGATTCACTCTCAGCCTCAGCAGCCGTTCACCTAACAGTCAGTGACCCCTGTCCCGTCAGCTCAGAGTCATGCTGGAGTGTGCAATTTGAAGGCTGTCCTTTTGCTTGAGATTGCATTCCACTCTCAGGATACATATTAATTATTAAGTAAATTATTCTTTAACGTAATAATAAGTATATACAACTGGTATCAAAGACATGCATGGTACCATGTTTTTTAAACTATTACTGATATTTTGAGGTCCTCAGATGCTGACAACATACCACGATAGTGAATCAGGTTCTTCAAAAAGCAATATCTTCAACAGCAACCAATATCTACTGCAGTGGGTAAGAAAGGTCACAGAAAATGTATGGTGTCTGTATGATGTCATTTCCAGCAGGAGATGGAATACTGAGACCTACTGTAAATGATGAAAAGCAAGAGGAAAACGCACATAGTTGAAAGGCGACCTCTGAAAGCATGCGGGACGCGTGACGTGCTCGCTTTACGATGCTCAGCCCGTTAATGGGTATGGATCAATCCTAATTCAAACTGACAGCTGGAGTCTATTAGTAAGATTAAAATATATCACTCTCAATGGGTCTGTGTGACATCTTTGGGGAGCTGCTGGGGGAAACAGCATATCGCTTCAAATATTTGGATCAGAAGAATTTGGGCGAGATTTGGCTGTGTATTCTTATGAGACAAATAAAAATACAAGTTTAGATTTCTTCACTGACCAATGAAAACTATGAATGTTCATTTCCCTGTTGATTGTGACTTTTAACTATAGATGGAATACGTCCATTCTTCTCTGTATACTGATATTGTTTGATATCTTATTGACAATGACGAGATGTTTTATGAAGTCATCAATTTAACTGATTTTTATGATTTGCATTCATAATGGTTATTTGTATGCATTACTTTATAGCACAAACTTTAACAATTTAACATTGATAGCTAGGTAACAAACATAATTGTTAATTAAGAATATACTATATTGCCAAAAGTACTGGGACATCTGCCTTTACAGATATATGAGCTTTAATGACATCCCATTCTTAGTACATAGGCTTTAATATGGAGTTGGCCCACCCTTTACAGCTATAACTCTTCTGCGATGGACTGTCCATGAGGTTTAGGAGGGAATTCACTGCAACTACGGGCCCAAGCCCAAAAAAAACAACCCCACACCATAACCCCCCCCTCCACCAAACTTTACACTTGGCACAATGCAGTCAGGCAAGTAATGTTCTCCTGGCAACCGCCAAACCCAGACTCGTCCATCGGATTGCCAGATAGTGAATCGTGATACATCACTCCAGAGATCACTTCTACACTGCTCTAGAGACCAGTGTCGGCATGCTTTACACCACTGCATCCAGTGCTTTGCATTACACTTTGTGATGTAAGGCTTGGATGCAGCTGCTCGGCCATGGAAGCCCATTCCATGGAGTTCTCTATGCGCTGTTCTTGAGCTGATCTGTAGGCCACACTAAGTTTGTAGGTGTGTAGCTATTGACTCTGCAGATAGTTGGTGACTTGTGCACAGCACCTGAGCATACATTGTCCCCATTCTGTGATTTTATGTGACCTACCACTTCATGGCTGAATTGCTGTTGTTTCCAATTGCTTCCACTTTGTTATAATACCACTAACAGTTGACTGTGGAATATTTAGTAGTGAGGAAATTTCACTAATGGACTTATTGCATGTTTGCAGAGGCAGCCTGCATGCCTAGGTGCTTGATTTTACACACCAGGGGCTATGGAAGTGGTTGAAACACCTGAATTTGGGTGTCCTAATACTATTGGAAAGATAGCATATAGAGCAAATTTAGTTTGTATCTTGTTGATACTGACATATTTGTTTCACTGACAACAAAGTCCATTTAAAAATTTAAACCGTTCACTGATGGCTATGGAAAGATGGGTTTCAATTTGTTTTGCTAAGGGTGACATGAGAAAATGCATTTATTTTCCACACTTGTGAAATAATGAGTTTTTGGAAATACATTTTTTCATTGGAAAGCAGGGATTTGATTTTCTTTTTTCACAGCTAACAAGTGTATTGTGCTAGCTAACTGCCACATAGAATGAGGGGTATATTAACCAAGATGGTCAAAAACTTCACACGATATGAAGTGCATACAAGTAACACAGAACAGCCATAATTCCACATTTGCATGTCTTGTCTTGTCTTGCGTGGATCAGGCTGTCAAACGGCAATTTCGCTGTGTGGATGGCTCCATCTTGCCTAATGTGGCAAGGGCCATGTCCCTGCACGTACCCCGCAGCCCCTACATCACACCGAGCTCCCATGCGACTAGCTCCCAGCTCCCCGCCGCATGCCCTCCACCGCAATTTACCTCGACTCAGAGGGCAATCAAGCCTGGAACGCAATTTTTTTTTTTACCAGCGCGCAATTCTGGGAAAAGGTGCAGGGTAAATGAGAGGCAAGTAGCGATTGGAGGATTTCTTTGCTCATTTAAGCCTGGTAAAGTGGTAGTGGACTTGGAATCGGGGGGTAATGGTCACTACAGCTCCATATTCCATCATGTGGGTAAGAGGGATTTTCTTCCAGGCACGCACTCTCCTGACCGACAGATCAGCTGTGCGGATGGATCATGGAGAGTAATGAAGGCAGAAATAACTGACTGACGAGGTAGATTACCCCACTGAGACAAAACAGAATGAATAATGCTTCAAAGGAACTAACCTGGTATTTAGTGAGGTGGCTCTGCACACAGAGAATAAGACTCAGATATAGCTGAACATCATGGAGCACTCGCTGGATATAATTACCAACATTTTTAGTTTGTTTCTGTGACCCACGCTTCACTGCCTTAGAGCATTCTTTCAAGAAGCCTTATATCATAAGTGCGTTGATTTACTGCAACAACCCTAAAGACAGAAGTGGAAGTAGCACGTTCCATCACACAGGGTCTGAACGCAGGTGCTCTTAGTATTTATGAATCTAATGGTCCCATGTGCAGTTTTCCTCTTTATACTGGTTTTGATATGGATGATGCAAACGTTCCACCAGAATTAGCCTTTTTCTCCTGCCAGTAGATAGTGTACTAGTTAAGGATGTTAAAGGATGAAGGCTTATACCTCAACCTGGGTGAGTTGCTTACAGTCTGCTAAGCATCAGACGAACTGGACTGGTGACAGTCCACCAGCTCTATAGGTTTTCAAAGTCACATATATGCATGGAAAGGACTGAGGTTATGTAGCAGACAGAAGAATAAATGGACATAAAGACATGTAAGGTGGAGGGCGGGGCTATGTTTGCATCATCACATGAGCATGGCTCTAGAGAGGTAACACCTGCAGCAAAGAGGAAGGAACCTGGTATTTACAACACGCCGCTTCTTTTCATGACACAAAGTAAAACTATATTCACAGACAATTTGTTACTAAAGTAAATGGTTCAATAAATAATTGATGGCAACACCGGCTTTTTATTTAATGTTGCTGCGAGTAATTAAGTCCCAGGTGAAAGGAAGAGGATTCAGGCAGGGGAGTGCTTTGAGTCCCTGCATAGATCCTGTGGTTTTCTGTGCTTCAGGAATGTGAAAGGAATGAAAAAGGTGTGTGCTGTGGCACAACTAAACTGGATTATTTTATACTATTCTACATGAGCATCATCATCCTCATCATCATTTGATTCCTAACGGAAATATTCAAGCTACTAATTTTAAGTGTTTATTATTATTATTATTATTATTATTATTATTATTATTATTATTATTATGTGTCTTTTTATTGGTCATACATAATATAAACCACAAGACTTA
>JAODUD010000039.1:12347158-12364359 GCA_026784285.1 Stomatorhinus walkeri | reverse complement strand
ATATATATATGTATATAATGTTCATATTACATTGTGGGGATCAAATGCCCCATCTAAGGTTTCTACACTAAAGTATAATTTGTCAGTATATGGGCCCTTAACCCCAATTGCTTCAGTGAGGACTGGCCAAATCTGCATTCTCAATTGTATATTGCTGAATATATAAATGTAATACATATACAAGGTCAATCAAAGAACTGTCAAATACTTTCAAAGTGTGACACTGTTTCTGTTCATCGAGGACCATTTAAAGACGTGGGAAATGTTCTTTAAATGCCCACAGTGAGAATTATGGCTATTTGATTAAGTATGCTGGGGTTTCCAGGTATGGAGCCTATTTCTGGAGACTTTTCAGCACATTTTGTGCACTGATTGTTGTGTAACCTCATCATTAATGGCCTTTGATATAATTTAATAGGTATTACCATTTCCACGTTTTGTTCTGAAGAATAAATCCTAACTGTGTATTTTACACTGTGATTTACTGCTTTGTTGCAACACCGTGGTAGGTCTGCATACATAATTTCTTATTGATTAGAAGAAGGGGAGCAGTTTCTATCTATTTTCGATTTATATATATTGTTATATAACATTGATGTTTTTGTGCTCTAAATTTAATAGATTAACTCAAGTGCTGTCTAACAGCAAATTATCCTGTAAGGTAAGAACGCCACGTGGATGGTGTATGCATTCCCATGTGAAAGATTATGTAGCGGCAGCAGGGGGGGGGGCGGGAATAATCTTAATTAGATGACAAAAATAAAAACTCCTTCTGGAGGGACAGGGAATATTTTATTGATTGCTGAGCAATGTCTCGTTAATTTTGCTTGGAGTGTGGATTCCTCATAATCAATATCCTGTGAGTGCATCCTCATGCTACCCCGTAAAGTATTACTGTCCAAGAAGCGAGAAGTTGTGCTGCAATTAGGGGCTCTAAAGAATTCAGAGATCGATATAATAGATGTATTATCTGTTTGCAGGCACGCAGTGAGTGGTTAAATTTGCAGTACATATTCTGTGGGCTAAAGGCTAATCCATTTGAATAGCCACACATATTCGTCTTTGGGTTCTCCCATGGAGGTTAATACACTGTAGAATCTGCAGAGGATAGAACAGACGGATTCCATTATTAAATAATGATTTCTATCCTTGTATCACATGACTCATCCAATTATATCTATGCTATACTTTTCCATCTCAGACCTAAGCACAGCTACAAATAAGACCTAAGGTGCGACCCTTGCTAGCATCTGTTGATCTGATTCAGAAATGTGTCCATTTTTCTACCCTCCAGTATTTGTACTGGACAACATTTAATCCACAGTTTTTGTTTTTTATAATGTGTGTGTGTGTGTGTGTGTGTGAGAGCAGGTAAACCTTACATTATGGGGACAAGATGTCCCCACAACATGATGAATACCCATTTTTTTCCCCTTATGGGGACCAGTTTCCTCAATTTAATGTAGTGAAAGAACTCGAAATGCAAAAACTCTTGTATTTTGCTTGGTTACCTATGGTTATGGGTATGGCTGAGTAGGGGCTAAAGGGTTGACATAGTTAGCGTTAGCATTTTTCCCATAGAAATGAAGAAGCGGTTCCCAAAATGATAGGATTACATGACTGTGTGTGTGTGTGTGTGTGTGTGTGTATATATTTAGGAGCTAACAGGCCTTGTCATGTCTTGAGTAAGAGAATCTTTGCCGTGTTATTATTTTTAAAATCTGCTACTTTGTCAAACTGTTCCAGCTGACTGCTTCAGTGTCTGCTTAGAAGCAGATAAGATGACCGTAAATAACTCACTACAGCACAGATAAATATAATATTTTGCAGCAGACAAAAGCTATAAATCATGGCGGATGTCTGGACGGTGCACTGGGACTCGTTTTTGATATTGTTGTATAATATTCCCACTGACGGCATGGCAGTGACACATCGCCACGTTTTGGGAAGAAGGTAATGAATTGCTCGGCGACAAGCTGAAATGGCAGTTGTGTTTGTAAATATTTTATGCGTGCACACGCATGTGTGCGGCCACGTGTGGGTGTGATGTGGAGTGTGGCATTCACTTCCTGCTCAGTGGAACATTAGCAGCCTGTGCACAACAGTTTGGTTCTTTCTTGGTTCTATGGATGGGGTCGGTAACCGGGTGTCTAATTTCCATGTTACATGGTTATCGATGGTAACCGGCGGCACAATCGGGCCTCATGTACAGTTATACACTTATCTCCATGGGTTTTCTGTCACACTTAACAAGTTGTGCTGTTTCCTGGTGGTTTTTGCAGCACGAAGAGCCATAAGTGGGACTCCTCTCTGCCACTTTATGGATGCTTTAGCGAAAGCTGGGTGCTCTATATGCAAATATAATGGGGACACCGCGAGCGATCGTGTCATGACACAGCGTAAATGAACAGACGCCTCTCGGAGACACCATGCGGGAGCCTCAGCGATGCAGGGAGGGCCGCTTCCGGTCCGCGGTGGCTCCAGCCTGCTCGTCTGGATGTGCACTGAGGATGAACTTCTATTCCATCGCTGCTGATAGCTTTTCATTTCCTCATGGAGAAAAAAAAAAAAACTCAGCGACTGACATCTTTGTCTGCTCGTCTGTGACCTTTTACATCCCTGGCCTTTCTTCACCTTAGAAAATTGGCAAGGAAGAAAATCTTAGACAAGGATATTTTATACACACACACACACACACACACACACAAATATGGGATTAAGGTTATATCCATTAAAAAGAAAGCTATAAATATTTAATCTGTGTGTGTGTGGATTGGATTTATATTACAATTTGGGTAGCAAAACCTGTTATTTTGATGCGGTTGGGACCATTTTTCAGGTCCAGACTAAGATCTGTGAATGCAATTAAAAAACTAAAAATGTCCAAAGTCTTGTATTTACTTTGGTTATTTATGGGTAAGGTTAGGGGTGGGTAGGGGAATGAATGGAGAGTCTACACAAAGACTTGTGTGTGTGTTTGTGTGTTTGTCTGTGTGTGTTTGTGCTTCCTTTTTTGCGGAGATGCCAAACCACTCCACAGGCACATGCCTGATGAATAAATACTTGTTATTACACAGATATTGCAGGACCTGTGAATCTCTTTTTTTCCTTTCAAAAATATAAAAAAGAAAAATAACGATAAGAGCGGGGCTGTCCTTTGTATTCCTTGTTACGATTTGATACGCTGCATCCCTGTCCTTTCCAATCATCAGAGAGCCAGTCGCTGCCCATCATCTCCCTGCCACCGCGGCTCATTCCTCCTTCGACATGCACACTGCTCCACTGAGGTGATTTATTCTGAAAAGGCTCCCAAGCTGCCTCTTTGGGGCAATCGCGGGCAACACTCAAAGCCTGGCTGAAAGGGAGCGAGAGGTGGCTTTGCGTTAGCAGCTAGCCCCCCCCCCCCCCCCCTCGCTCTGGATGGATGGACATATGTTGCCACAGAGAAAGCATCTGCTGGGACAGTCAAGGATGCTCCTGGATGAATGTGCCAGGAGGCTTCGGAATGAGAAGTCACTCATCTCCGAAGGGTTTAAGTTTCTCCAGGAGACAAAAATAAATCACTTTCTCTCCACTTTCCTCAGGCGCACATCAAAACAGGGAATCGGAGCAGATTAAAAATGGAAAACAAACTCTTCTAAAATATTGTGCCCATATAGCTCGCGAGAGAGGCGAGCGCGCTGTCATTTGTTGAGTGAGCATGTTGCACTCTTACATCAGAACCCCGTAGAATTAGTTAATTTATCATTAACGAATGTCGGAGGCTGAGCAGAGCGGCACCATGGTGAGGACCCGCGCATATTAAATCTATAGGCATCTGTTAAACTGTTTTCAGTGAGGCGAAATCCGAAGAGTCTCCTTGACATTCACAAGTACTTCGAAATATTACCTTTCGAGCAAGAAAAGTTCAGAGGTGACGATTTATAGCCTGCGTACAATTAAGGCCGGTGTGCCTGAAAGAGACATTCGGTGAGGAGCTGGAAAGGGAATGTTTGAGCCAGTAGAATATAGTGCCAATCACCCTCCGCACCTCTCTGAAAACCAATAACAGGATAATCAGTCCCCTTAGAACTCTTAGGGGCGACAGCAACATCGGCAGCTCAGATAGTGACAGAAATCAGGCCAGGTCTTGTGGTGGTGTGGGCAGGGGGGTAATCATGATGAATAGGGGGTTTGGGGATTTAGCCATCAGCTGGGGAGGGTAGTGATTAAGGACTTACAGCCAGCTGGTGGCACTGTCATCTGGGACATTGGCTGGAAATTGGAGTCGCCCAGTTTTAGTCACAAATGGGACCGGCTGTTGTACCCTTGAGCCAGGTGTTTAACCTGATTTACCTCAATAAAGGATCCTTCTGTATAAACTGTGAATCACTTAAGTAAACATGTAACATAATTGGCATGGTGGTTCTGTCAAGGCAGTCCTCAGAGGTACCCAGGCATCCCACCTCAGAACCGGCAGAGAAGATCTCAGAATGGAGCATATCCTGCTCCACGATGGCCCGCCTGCGGCTCTGAGCTCAGTGGGTTTAGATTCCTGTCATGCATCTTGATGACCACATTGGCACACACAGCTGGAGGCGTGGCTGAAAATATCGCCGGCGACGAAGCCGAATGCAGCGAGCGGAGCTGGTCTCCCAGATTCCCCTTTGACGATGCGATAGGTGTTTCTGCTGGCAAGCAACGGGCTAAAGCTGCCAGCTCCAGGGAGAGTAACCGGGACTAACGTCTTCCAACATACAACTCGCAGCATTTCAAACTTCAAGATCACCATCCGTTCAAGATTCATGATCAAAGTCGAGTTGTACTGCTGCAGAACGCGCTGCTGTTTTTAGTGCTACGTCAGCTCTGACTTATTGTATTAACAAGCATATTTTTTTCAGTTTTATTTAATGTATAATATTCAGTTGGATTCCCTCCCATGTGGATGTTAACTTTATGATGCCTCTACTCGTACACAGGGAATTATTGTTAGAAAGGAATGGCAATAACCTAAATACATATAGTTCTTTAATAATTAATCTGATCATTTATTCCCCCAAAGCATTACTGCAGAGAGCTGGCACTCTTCACATGCTTCCATTTCGACACCGTTTATGCAAACTTTATGTTCCCAGGTTCACGTGATTGTATCAGTGGGATTTTCACTTCAGGCTAATCAAAGTGCTACGTATTTAAATCAGACTGAAATATCTTTGGGGGCGGGGTAGTAGCTCAGTGGGAAGCTCATGCCCCCCCCGGGGCTGTGGGGCTCGCCGGCTCTGCAACGTTTGGGGGTTTTGTGCTCTCCAGACGGTCAAAAAACACCCGCTTTGGCTGAATTGTTGTAGCTAAATTGGCCTTAGCGTGAGATTGCATGTGTAGTGTGCACACCCCAATGGGGTGAAATCCCATCCAAGCAGCCCCCCACCCCTCTTGACCTCTGCTTCCTGAAAAATCATCTACTGCAATCCTGTAACCGATGCAGGATTGATGGATGACATATCTCAGTGATCTCAATTGTGCAAAATGAGAGTAGCAAGTGTTCCAGTGCATGCAGCATGTGTACAAACACATTGCTATGATGTTTGCTTGAAGCAGTTAGTGAGGTAAGCATGGGTTTCCCACAGCTGTAAGCATTTCTGTTTACAGGGTATTATAACGCTATATGTTTCACAGGGACTGAAAACATACCTTACATAATGGCTCTGGCCAATATCTGTCAGGAATATCAGTTATGCAGTATAGGAATGCATTTGTGTAATTTCTTAGCAAATTACATTTATGAAAGACAAATGTATCAGTGGTTTATTCCTGTTTTTTTCTAATGTAGGCTTGGATGCATTTGAAACTAAACATTTATTGGCATACATGGTTTTCAGATTTGATTATATACATGTTTTTTGCATCAAGAATTTTAATAAATACATAATAATAGATGTTCATTCTGGACTCGGCAAAATGCTTGCAGGGAGAACATTTGAATTGGCTAGATAATAGAATTCATTTTTTACTTCCACTAATAGGGTGAACTCATCTTTCTGACAGACCAAATAATTGTACATTTTGCAAGGAAAAAGTCTTAAAAGAAAAAAGTTTTCACTGAAGAAGGCTATTTTTCTCCTGCAGAGTATTGCATCACAAGAATTTATTGTTGTTTTCCTTGGGGATGATAAATGACATTAAGGATTCATACAGATAAGTATTGCTAATAGGAAGTGCTATTTCCATGTCAATAGAGTCCCTCAGTTTACCTATTTCAACATTTTACCATTAATGTATGGGGAGCAATGTACAGCGTGGCTTGTGGCATCACAATCCCAGTCTTGTCTACGGTTGCCTTATAAGGGGAACAAAAGAGAACACAGACGATTCCAGACGTGCAGATGCGCCTGAGTTGCATAATTTTTTCTGCTGTACAAGTTGCTGAGAAAGACTTAAATTTTGAAGGTGCTACTTCAGTTTATCTCTAGGAAATGTGGCTGCTGTTGCAGCCTTGAGCAAGGTGGTGTCAGCTTTACTGGGAATATCCAGGTGTACAAGCGGATGAAAGTTGTAAGCTAGGTACGGATACCTGGACAGGGACATCTTCTTGCCAAATAAATAACACAGGCAAAGTACATGTTATATCCTTGGGGATTTTGGGATTAATATGGTTCACAACCTGCCTAAGAAAATATTTTCGTGGAAGGAGAGTCTGTTAAAGCACAAGTATTTATAATTTGATGTGGCACAGGTGTATTTGGGTCAGAGTAGTGTCCAAGTCACTGAGACAACAAGTATTGCACAATGTTACAGCTAAACACCAGGCAAGGTATATTTCTTGGATATTTTTGACCTTATGCATGTTCCTATTCATGCGCCGGCCGTTATCTGATGTTTCAGCATATCTCCCGGGCTGTCAGATTGAGAATATCCCTCTTGATAAACAGCAGGGCAGTCATGTGATGTTTCCAGCGAGCATGTGTCAACATGCATGTAGACATGAAGAGCTGTGTAGTGCTAGGGTCTCCTGTGACCATGGAAACATCTACAGACCTTAATGAGAGTATACACTCCAGGGGAAGGTAGTTGGATTGTGGGGTGGAGAGATTACTGCGTGTAGATCATACTCAATACAAGCAGGGGAAAAAAAGCTTGCAATAACCAGGATTTTTTTATAAATTTTGTACATAAATTTCAATATTCAGGATGTCAACACCCACAAATATGGAAATAAGTCATTTGTTTTCTGCTCTCTGCTTGGTTTCCAATGCAGGGCGTCAGTGATGCTGGGCTCAATGCACAGGAAGAGCTGAAGTGCTGGAATAATCCTGAAATGAAAATGCTCCACTCCAGGATTCATTGAGTCTAATGAATAGTGTGGCCAATCAGAACCTGGGAAACATTTCTCGGTATCACATGACAAGCATAAACACGAATAAAGTGACACGTTAATAATGGCCCGTGCGTGATCCTGCCCCTCCTGCACCTATCATCTGCTGCATGCCTCTCATCCTTTTTTAATGGGTGAATGGAAACGGCTCCTCAGGATTTTAGCTCTGCTGCTGAGTTTAAGTCGGTCTGTGGCGAGAAGCTGATTTTGTGAGAATGTAAAGTCTTCCTCCTCCCCAGCTTATTTTTTTCCTGCTCACTACTAGGAATAAGATCTTTTCCCTAGTGATACATTCATCTACCAACTCTTATCCTGAGCAGGGTCACAAAGAGGGGGCGGGTAGGCGGGGACTTGGAGCCTATCCAGGCAGAACAGGGCACGGGGATTGGGTAGACCCTGGCTGGGATGCCAGTCCATCGCTGGCCACATACAGGTACACACCCAAGCAACTAAAATTACTACAGTAAGGAAGATCCAGGACATCACATCTCTTGACTGTTGAGCTATTATATTTCATTACTTGCCATTTGCTTCAGATATTTTACTGATCCAACATCTACATTCTCCTCCACAACCACACACCCAATCAACGGTTCTAAGATAGAAGGATCTCTGTACTGAATCAGCGTACATACCTACTGCTAACAGCTAATGGCTGAAGTCAGGGTTGTTAGTGCTGTTGCCTCACACCTCTGGGACCAGAGTCTCTGCCATGGCTCTGTGTGTGTGGAGTTTGCATGATCTGGTCATGGGGTTTCCTCTGGGTACTCTGGTTCCCCAGCCCCACAGTCCAAAAACATGCTGAAGTTAATTCAAGTTAATACAAAATGGCTCAAAGATATGAGTGTACCCTGTGATATCGCTCCCCTCAGGTGGGGGAGGGAAGTGCAGGTTTTTGCCTGCAGTTGCCACCGCTTTTGATGATCCGCTTAGTCCCGTGGGAACCTTGGGGATATCGGGAGATGAGGTGCTGCAGCATCTTAATAGCACTTGACTCAGTATTTTCTATTAGAATATTGGTGGGTGATATTAATTAAGCTCAATTTCGCTTAGCGACATTCACAGAGCTATTTATTGGCAGTTAAAATATTTAACGCTGACAGACACGTCTCCTCGGAGTGACAGATAAACTCACGCTCATGTTGTTTGTCATAATTTTATTTGATTTAATTTCCCCCTAAAAAAATGCATTTATCGGCTGCGCATAATTATCGCTCTCAGATCGCCTTGGCTGCAGCGCCTTCTCCAGATTGCGTCCACGTCTCTTCCCTAGCATGCGGGCACTTCGGCGGCCTGTTTGAGCGGCAGGCTAACTTCCGCCGCCGCTCGCCATCTGCTTGAAGCCCGCGGACAGGAGCACTGTAAGCTGCGGTGGAGCCTCGCCGACGCTCGATTCCCCGTCTTCCGGAAAACGGAGCCCAGCACGTGGTTCGCCATTTGGAGAGCGGGTTCCTGTTTACCCTGAGAGGATCTGGTGCAGACGCCCCCCTTTGGTGACTGAAACTGTATATGTAAATCTGGTATGTACAAATATATGCGTTTTTGACCGGTGATCGCCGCAGGTTTTGCCGTGTCCCACGCGTGCGCGTCGTAGACGTCCATGGCAGCCGACCGAAGATGAAGAGTGGCACAGATGCCGGCCGGCTCCCATCAACGCTGAAGGAGCCATCAGGTTTTTCCAAGGAAAGCACAGCGACGCATGGGTGGCCAGCCTGTGCCACTGTTAGTCAGCGGAAAATACCGGCGTGTGCTCCGTTTACCTGCCTTACCACCTGGCATTCTGCGGGACGCTGCGTGAGATACGCCCACTTAGAACCGGCTCATAAGGAGGGAGATCAATAAAACGTGTACGGGGGGGTCGACTGACACGTAATAAAATAGCGAGTGCGTTAAAAACATCCCACTATATTTACTAAACACAGTCCATGGTGTTTGCATACATTAGCTATGAGCATAGCCTGGATGTTGGCTCACAGTGCGACACCGTCAATGCCTATATAATTATGGGTGTGCGGGATTATGCAAAGTGACACAGGAACAACCTAATAAGATTTGTTGAAGCTGACAGGGACTGCAGTAGGTAACAATATGCGATCATTTGGAAGGGTTTGCGTTATGCCTGCTGTGTGTGAATTCATATGTTACTGTGATGTTATTAGGCGGCACAGACTAACAACTGCCGAATCCGTCTAATAAATTATTTTAAAAAAAGAATGCAAAGGGAAAAAATAGACACTTGATTCTCCTTTCAGAGGTCTGAATATCTTGCTTTTAAGATGCCTGTACTAGTTTGGTTTAATTATTTTTTTTCCCTAGGTACGCCAGGTACTAATTAGCAATGGGACAAAGACAAACAGGGTTTTGTCTGTATTTTTCACAGAGGAATGTTTGTTGTGTATGATCTTATTTTTGGACTTCTTTGATCAGAGATATAAGTGACTCCACCGTTGCTCCCCAGTTTGCTGGAGATGGGGGGGTGGGGGTGGGGGTGGGGTGGCTGTGGAGGCTTGCTCACTGACACGCCGATGAAAACAGGAGATATTTCACCCCACTGCTCGGGGACGAATTTGCTTCGGCATGTAGCTGAGGCAGGAACACTGTGTGGTAGATGCAGCCATTAGAGAGCCCATGACAGCTGGTGCCCGCGCCGGGCGAGTAATGAGGGTCTGTTTTGCGGCCGCAACCGCGGTGAGAGTGCAGGGAACCGACGGCATATCACGTCAATGTGTCCGGTGCCATGCCAATGACACGCTGCTATCTGGAAGTCAGAGTCATACCTGGGAAACAGGTGGCAGGCCTTGTGTTTTAGGGTCCAGACCCCTGACTAAGGGCCGTCCCAGTCACTGTGAGGGATTATACCACTGAACAGAATCTGTGTGATACGTGAGTCATTCTTGTGATATGGGTCAGCTAGGCTATAAAAAAGCAAGAAAAATCCTTTTGAAATTTTCTGCAAATATCTGCAGGAATCTCATGCATGGTTTCAAAGAGAGGAGAATCGGTGTCCTTCCAGCTGACGTTGTGCCAGAGAGCTTGTGAAAGGTTCGACCCTCAACTGCTTTCACAGAACATGAACCCAAATGTTTAAAATCTTTTTTAAAAGTTTGTGGCAAGGTTAACATTTGCTATTTCCCTCCGAAAACCGCCGAGAGACCTCGGAAAACGTCGAAACAATTCCGTCTGCATGAAGTGTTCACCAGTGGTCTCTCCATCCACAAATGGTGACCCCAGCACTTTGAAGGATACAGCGCTGCACGTTTGTTTTCGAAGAAGCTGTCATCTCTGATGTCCGTGAAAGCCAGCAAAGGCAACAGACTGGCCGTTGGTGGAAGAGGGGGGGAGATTATGTTTCCCAAAGATGCCCTTTAAAACTCTCCTCTGTGGCTAATTATGAAAGCAACACATGCAAAGTGCGGATTGAGTTATTCGTTGACCTTGGGGGGGGGTCGGCCGCCTGAACAGACAGCAATTATCTGACGCCTGGCAGAAGCTCTTTCCGATTGAGTTTGGCGTCTCGCTGCTGACGGCTAAACATTCAATGGCGTGAAGTCAGCACCGCGGAAGTCTGTCACCACTGCCAGTCACCTCAAGCTTGACGGACCCTTTACGTGTAAGGGACTCTCCCTGCTGTTTCCCGGGGCAACTGTTTTATCAGGTGACGTCGCTTACTTTTAAAATGACCAGGTCCGTCGGTTAGCGCTTTGATTTTAATTGCGTATAAATATTCATCGCCTTGGCTAGTGTGGTTAAAGGCGTCTCCCGGTCCATATGAAGATTCCTCAGTAGCTGTGCTGGCACTGGACACCACTGCCGATGCTACGACGTTCTAGCCAAGCGGTACATACGTTCTCTTTGAGCTTACATTATGTAAATGGCTGCAGGGCTCCATAGACCGCATGCAAATGGAGAACATGAGCTCGTCTGGATGAAATTACAACCATAAATCTGATCAAGGCCATCCTCATCATCTCAGCGGCAGAGAAAGCGTGCCTGTTTGTCCTCACATCGCCGATGTTTCCTCCATTCATCAAGCTGGCGTGTAAGTAAAAACCTGTCAGAGATCTTCATTTCTGAGAGACGGGGAGCATTGATTGTAAAGGGAATTACTGACACCTTTGCAAAAGCGTAATAAATGTGGACGCTTTGCTTTGAAATGACATAGATTTGGTGGTATGCAGGTATGTTTTTGTGCAGTTACGTACATTTCTTTCCATGCATTCATCCACCTATTCACTCATCCATCCATCCATCCATCTATCTTCCATAACATCTTATCCAGTTAGTAATCCTTAACCCTCCCCCAAGAAGCAAAGGGCATGTGCCTGGGGAGACTCTGGGCCGGAGACCTGTCCATCACAGAGGTTCGGTGACATTCAAGAAGGATCAGTATTTGAAAGCCTCACCTTGGACTAATACCACTCGCCGGTTCTCTCTAAAGATGCAGAAGCTGGTTTTGTGTTGCTACATGCCCAGATCATAGGGAGGTATATAGCAGGAAGCAGAGTCCCCAGTTTTGCGAGCAAAGCAATCCTCTCTGCTATGGCATAGAAACACAGCCTTAAAATGAAAGTAGAAGCCTGTTCGGTTGTGGAAGCAGACTGTAGCGCTAAAAGGAACTGGCTGACACTGAAAGCAAAGGCCTCGCGATGTTTATGTATTTCCACAGTTTGCTGCTGTGCCCCACTTCACAGTCTGGCATTCTTAACCTCGGAGTAAAGAACCTTACCCAGACTGTGTCAGTAAACATGTCAAGCTGGATTAATAGCTATAAATTGCTGTTCATTTTAATAATGGACTTGGTTGTATTTGTCTTTGCTCTTCAAAGAAGGGAGAATGGCATTGTGGGAAGTCAGATATATGAAGTCCCAGGAGGGGGCCTCTCTTGAACCAGGTACCTAATGCAAATTCCTTCATAAGCAGCCGCCTAAATAAAACTCAAAATGCATGCTGGGTAAGTTCTTTGAATAAATATGCCAGATAAGCAGTACTGTGCAGGCATCAAATTGATCATCCTTTAAATTTTTGAGGACCTCTTGGGCTGAACTCCCCCCCCCCCCCCAACCGCTTGAAAGTGGTTTTCAAGAGAGCTCCAGCTCTTCGAGAAGCCTTCAAAGCCAATTTGACACAAACACCCAAGACCTGCCCCAGCAGGGCCGCAAGTGCATCCCGGCAGACATGTAAACATGATGGCGGATACATTTTTCAGCGTCCAATCCGTAACAGCATATGGGCGTTATGTGTCACAAATCAAATTTACATGGATTCCCTTTAATGAACCGAGCTGGGAGACCCCCCCCCCCCCCCATGTCTCCCTTAAGCAAACCTCACTGTGCTGTAAACAAGCCCAATAACAGAAGCAAAATCGGTGATAGATATGTCTGTCGTTTTGCCTCAGCATTTAATATGAATCAGAAACAGCCACAAATAAAGATGTTCAGAAGGTAAACTCGGATTTATTGAAAGGACATAGGTTTCTTTAGAGCCCTTCGTCCTTCCTTTGACACAAAATCAATATGGCACTTACTGCTCATTGCCTTAATTTGTGTTTTATGATACTTTTACACTTTTACATGGTTTGCTCAAAGTATAAAATAGTCCTGGGTCCTCCACTGCACGGGGCTCTATGTGACATTCTGTCATCTCTGCCCTGCATTCCAACCAAGACACGCTTCCACGCAAGGGGTTTTTGAAACTTAGTTGGTGGGTGGCAATGCACGTCTTCGAAGACTGGGGACAGATAGCGTAGAAAGTGATTCCAGAGAAAATTCCCTTCTGTTTTACTTATCGGTCACAGAAACATATTTAAACTTGGAAAGCCCCCACCCTCCACTTTGCCCAGGGCATTTATTCTTTCCTGCCCACAGAGGGAGGGAGACTATACCTCCCCTTACATGGGGTTACATGAGTTAGCGTAGAAGTCACTGTTGTGCATTTCCGTCCCCGTAACTTATTATCTTTGCCTTATATGAAATTGCCTTCGCTCTACATATAGGTCGCCTGATTCATCCATGCTGCTTCAGTGCATAATGAACCCAGATATAACGTCAATGTAAATAACAGTTGTTAACAAAGGGAGGGAGAGCAGAAAACATTTTCATGTATTTCTTTGCAACTAAAATGGTTGATTAGACATAATGAAAATAAGAAATCTGGCAAATTTACAAAGGCCCCTTTTAATGTCGTTCAGAAAAGTCATTATTATTGATGTGAGTGCCTGTCTTGCCGGCTCCGGTAGGCACATTAAAAACATTCAAGAAAGTTTAAACATCCATCCCGAGCACAAGATGCTAAGCGCAGTCCCGCAGTGATCGACTCTCTAAATATGTCGCGTTCTCACTGCGATGAGGACTTTGCGTCGGCCGGCTCAGTTTGCCGCCGCACACCTGTGAGCGCCTCCTACAGCCCTGTCAGGTGCCCGCGGGCTGCCTGTCAGCTCCAGTGACAGATGCACTGATTCTCCAGCTGGCGCCAGATGTCCCGGATTGCGTAGTGTGACCTGCAGTGTGTAAAGAAAGCACTGGGCTGGGCTGCAGTGGGCGGGGGGGGGGGGGTGTCTGATTTTCCTTTGGGAGGTGGAGACAGGCGCCTGCACCATCAGATCCACAACCAGAAACTACGACTCAGAGCAGGGAGCGAACATTATAACCAAAGCTCATAGCGGTCAAAATAACCCTAATTCATTATCTTCGCACAATTATTGCCTACAGTCAAGTAAATACTCAGTATCTTCACCAATGCTTTGTATTTTCTAAACAGTATAATCATATATTGTACCTTCCAACCAGCTTACATGAGTTTCTGTACTGTTCTGGTACAAGGTTACAGTAATATTTGGCTTTTAATCTAGCATGAGACTGCTCTTGTATTTGTTTTGATTTTGTCTGCTCTGAATGTGTTTAACCTCTGTATATTTTTTATTAACTATACAGCACTTTGGTCAACTGCAGTTGTGCGTTATGAGTAAAATTGGCTTGACTTGATCCTGGACGCAATCCTAGGATGAGATGCTAGACGGTTGAAGAGAATATACTAAGAGGCACTGATTTAACTAACCATATGTCCTCCCCGCAAAGGCAGCGAGGGCATGGAAACTCCGCACACACTCACAACCCTGGAAGTGTATGAACACAGTGCCTCTGGACCACTCAACATTGCAATCTGTTTGTGATGAAATAAATGAGTACCAGTTAAAACATGCCAGTGGGGGTGGATATTTGGGTACGTTGGGTTGTACCGGATGCAAAGATGAAATTTGCGTTAAATTTCTCGTTATATATTATCTACTGCCAGTGTTCTCCCAACCGCGATGCTATTTTGGGTCATACAGGGCAAAGGCGTATAGGGTGTATCGGGCACCAGAAACCAGGCCAGTAGGCAGGATGATCGATTTTCTGGACGTCCTGGCACCGTCACACAGCTGCTTCATTATCAGCGGTCAGAGCAACTTCCTCTTGCCCTCTTCGCAATTAAGGGCGTAAATGCGATTTTTGATTTAATGTGGCGCTTAATTGAGGAGACACGCTTGAAGGGACATAAGGTTGCTTATGCACGGACGGCTAAATCGCTGACAGATGCCGTGACCTTGTGCTATGAGTTCTGCGGCGGGGCACTACCCCCACGCTCTTCCCCACGCTGTATCTTCTTCTAGAACCACAAAGTCGTGTGCAAGTGGCATTTATCAGGAGAGGCACATAAAGCCAACTTCAGTCAGATCATTTGATTTCCAAACTCAGGCGTTGCCATGTTACGGGTTGCTTGGCGCTGGCAGCATCCCGCTATCACCGTGTGCTGAACGGCAGCCAACGCATTCGATTATTCGCATCAAAGCTGGCGCCGAGATGAAGGAGACTTTGCTACTGGCAAACCGTTAGAACATATGAGTTTTCCCTTTTGTTCCTCTTGTCATGAGCCAGGCTCAAATCTCTGAATGCTTGTGGTGGACCTGAAGGCCCCATCTGTGAAGTGCATTCGTGGCCTAGGTGAAGGACCCGTAAAGTTGCCTCTGGAGTGGGCTGGGAGATCCGAGTCGATGCTCGAGACTGATAGCGTCTCCCGCATATAAACCGATAAAGGGATTCTGCTCGTCACAAGCCACCAGAGCGCTTTGTCCTCTTTCAGAGTGAGATATCCATAAATGCGGCGAATAAAGTCCGTCCGCCGTGCTGAAAGCTGCTCAAAGCCTGTATCCCAAACCACATGCCGCTCCAGGGCTGTCAGATCAAGAGGCGAGTTTTTTTTCCCCTGCTGACGGCGTCTCCGGCAGAGCCTCTGAGGCCAGAGTCACTCGGGGTCTGGGTGCTAAATTATTTGGCATCCCATAATTACGGAACGCATCGAGAAGAGCAGCTTGTGAACTTTTCCATTCCGAATTCCTTTAAATTATTGATGAGCGCACCTGGCTCTTTTCAGCTGTTAGTGATTGATAGCAGACAGTGATAGGGCACTGATTAATACCTACTTCAAGAATGTTATGTGAAGGGAGCTACAGTTATTATTTACATGCTTAGAAAAGCTTTTATCCAATCAACATGCATATCTTTTTTACATGTATTGATTTAGACAGCTGGATACTTTACTGAAGCAATTCATGCTCAAGGGTACAACGGCAGGCTTTTTTGGGAGTTCTTTTGGGCACTTAAGCATCGTGCTACCACACCATCTACCAAAAGCACTAAAATTAACACCCCCTCCAGTTTCAGAATTACTGCACAATTGCACTGTAAAACACCGTTTCAGTGTGGTTCTTTCTGGTGGGGTCACAGTGACCATTAATGCTGAGAAACTGAGTGATTAATTCAGACAGTATACCAGGTATGTGGGCCTATATTCAAACATATATAATGGACAGTACTTTATCAAAACTGCTCTGAATACATGAGTACATTATTGCCCTATTGGTGGCTGTAGTCACAAGCCACAATATAAATTTGCATATTCTCTAATCAGCATCCAATGGCGTAGCCCGATGGGATAGGATGGGATGGGCCCAGTGCTGTCCACTCTGCAGACTGGTGATTGGATATATTCAGATTAAATGATGATGCATGACACCAATAAGACACCATGAGTCATGCCAGGGAATATGAGCCACAACAAACAGCATCATTACATCCCAGGCTTTAGAGCCGTCTTTCCCAATCCTGTCGTCGGGGACCCCCCAGTCAGTTCATGTTATTGCTTGCTCCCAGCTCCCTACCAAAATTGTGGACTGTCTGGGAGGGAGCAAAAATGTGGACCATGTGTGGGTCCCCGAGGACCGTGTTGGGAAACAGCACCTTAAAGTAACAGCAGTAACTCTGCCAGTGTTCATTGTTGTGGGACCCTCTGCCTAATGGCTAGTCTGCACAAGGTTTCCTCATTAAAAAACATGCTAATACATTAAGCCTGCAATGACGATTGGCCCAATTACCTTTGGCACTGCTGCCGCTCTTCCACTAGTTGCACAATTTAATAATTGCCGAGGACCGGCATCCTGTTTGATGGTGTCCCCTGCCTCACGCTGAAGATGTTCTCTGATTAACTCCAGACTGATCACCAGCCCGGATGGGAGAAGAGGCTATAGAAATATGAAGGGAGGATAGACATGCTTTAGAAAAGAAGCACTTCCCGATGAAAAGAAATCCCCCTCCGGAGTGAAAAAGAAACACATTTATATTTCAAGCAATGATTAGATTGATAGACAAAATGGAACGAAGGAAGCAAATGGGGGAAAAAGACAATGCGGTCCAAGTTTGAGTTTCTTAACTTCCCAGAGGTGACAATTCTGCTGAGCAGCATAAGGTGCATTGGACAGCTGTCAGTACAGTTAGTATAGGTTCTGCGTTCGGGGGGGGGGGGGGGGGGGGGGGGG
>JAODUD010000039.1:12315715-12334018 GCA_026784285.1 Stomatorhinus walkeri | reverse complement strand
TGGGATAGGCTCTCGGTTCCCTGTGAAACTGTACTGGAGAAGTCATTATGGATGGATGGATGGATGGATGGATGGATGGATGGATACATACATACATGCAATGAACCCACCCAGCCAAAAGAGGGCAGTATAGCATATGCTGTATTCCACCATGGGATGATATTTTTCCCACCATACTTGAAATTGAAGGCTCTATCTGGCATGCAGATCAAAGCAGTATTCTTTGGACGCTAGCTCCGTAGCTCACAATCCTTGTCGGTTTCCTGCCTGATCTTCTCCAGACTCTCCGGTTTCCTGTTCGACACACCTGTCTCGGACTGTTTGTGTAATTTCCTGCGTTTCTAGATGCACCACCTTCTGCTTTATCCCTGATTCCGTACTTCCTGCTTGTAATGTTTCTTGGGTCTAGCTGTCATCCCTGGTTTAGCAGCCACTTGTGGATTTGAGCTGCAGTCTCATCCAGAAGGTAACAGAAACTTCATTACTTGCAACATTAATTACTTAGGGGCTCAGGAAGTGGTATTTGGAGGACCAAACCTACATAATTACAATTACACATTCACGAAAACATATTGTCTACTTCTTAATCACTCTTTGGCTGGTGTTTGTAAGTATTCAGCTGCACAACAGTGCTTTATTGACTACTAAAGACCTTCCCGAAAGGTCTTTTAGTTTACTATAATAATATGATTTAGTATTTTCATTAAGGAAAAAAAATCCTTTTCCCTACTTGAGATTTCCAGTCGTGAACTGACGTGATGGACAACGTGATTATTCAGCTGAAGCAAACCATATGCGAGATTTATTTGGGTCTGTGGCCGCCTGGGGGGTAATCGTACGCTGTGAGATCAGATGAGGGCGCTGTTTAGACTGTTAGAGGAGTTTTATTTTAAGTTGAATAATGACATGCCCAAACTTCTCCTTCCCTACTGCTAGTGCAGAAATATGAAACGATCTATTATGTGTTGCTATTATGAGATGTGGATTTCTCTGAAGATAATGCTAATAAGCAGCGTCATCCTAACAGCTGTATTATTGCAATATGCCGTCATAACACCCCCCATCCTGCGGGGGTGGTGTTTAAACAAGAGGGCACACTGTTCCGCTTCTTACAGAAAGGTTCTGAACTTTGTTTTCTCTTGAAAGGTACTGCTTGGACTGACAAGCTTGTGCCCTTTCTTTCTGGGAGTGCAGACACTGCCTGGAGCACAAAAGCCTGCTTCCCTCTGGATTTATTTGTCATTACAAGCATATATTTGGCAGAGGTCTGTGAGGCCGGGCCGTCGCCTGCACCTACCAAGGAAAAGCCAAACATCTAAGTTAAGAAGTGAAATGAGGTTGAAAGGTCTCACTTCCAGGGCCATAATCATCAAAGATCTGAACACGAGTCTTAAAAGAGCCTGAGGAAACTCATCTCACCTTTTGGGGTCTTGGAAACCTCTTTCTTTAATGTTGAGGGGCAGGTTTGCTTCCGCTATTAGCAATTTTTAAGTCTTCTAACACTAAATGCTAGATGATTACTGAACTTTCATCATTTAAACATTCAAGTTTGCCTATCAGACTTTGGTTGTACATATACAATGCCGATAATGATGTTGTATTCTGTCCTATAGAGATAATTAGGCATATTTAGTTTATGCTTTCTCACCTTTTGTCACTTCGCAGAGTAACGTTCAGGTACTTTTCGGTTGTACACTTTACTCATGGTCACCAATGAATAATTTAAGGTAATTCAGGTTCAGTGCCTTCCTTAAGAACATGGCAGCTAGACCCTTTCTGGGACAAACATCGCAAAACCTGGGCCATCTGGTCAAGATGCCAGTTCATTAACCACTAGAGCCACCTGTTACAGCAACAGGCAGCTATTTTGAAGAGCCGTATCAGTTGTGCTTCGTTACTGTTGCCTGTAGGGTACAGGGGCACTGACGTGGACCAGCCTGGACGTCTTCCAGCTGCTCTGGGGTTTGTTGTTTTTGGGAGGTGAGGGGGAGGCATCTGCTTATCAGCTTGGGGGTAGTGCTCTGGAGACACCTGTGAAGTGACTGGATGTGGGGGATTCTCAGCGTACTGTCCTGTTCCCCAAGCAATTACAGGCCTGTCAGGAGGGTCTCAGCGGGGAGGACTGTGTTTGGGGGGTGTGGCACCTTGTCCTTCGCGGGAGGGAGGTGTCACACCTCTCCGGGGCCGGGGCAGACACAGGCTGTCATCGGGCTGCTGAATCTGTCATAGGACGGGGGATGCTCTGTTGTGGAGCACGTGGGTGCTGTACTGCACGCAGCGAAGCAAATTGACATGGAAAAATCAGAAAGGACTCATCAAATAAACACCTCATGATCATGGCGTGGGTGCAAGATTCCTGCCGCATTCCTGATTTACTGCCCTGGTGCTGCATGCGGCATTCCTGCGCTATGAGGCACTCGTTCGGTAGGAAATGTGCTGTGTGTATTTGCGCTTTTCAAATCACTACTTTAATAAGCAAAATTTTCGAATCGATATAAAGTGCAGCTCAGCGTTCTGGGCTTTTACTATGATTAAGTTTCTCTTGCTGTTCTCTTAATATCTGAATGTCAAAGAAAAAAACCTCCATGTACAGCAGTCTAGTTAAAATTTTACAGCTACTCACCTTTCCTGTCCCCACATAAGCCATATTGGCACCTGTGACCCGAGGAATCTGTCCACATCCAGAAATTCATCAGGATGAAATTCTTCTGTGCAGTAGGTCTCTCAATCAAGCGCCCCCATTCCCTTAATCCCAAACTCTATATGGATTTAGCAAAAGACGAAAACAATGTCAGGCTGGTGGAAGGATTTCGGGGAACGGATTCCAGTCCGTCCCAATCTCATTGCACCATGTGAACCTAACTAGATGTGAGCGCTACCCGAGGGACTGGCCAGTTGAGAAGGACAGGGATTCTATTGTGACAATTGTAAGGGAGGAAAGAGAGCCGATCGGTACGAGAAGCTCCTGGATTAGCAGACGCCGTCCTCCTGTTTGGCGTTTGCCCTTTCCTCCTCTTCGCAGCGCGTTCCGAGACCAGCTGCGGTTCCCCCGCTCTTACCAAATGTCACACTGCTGCTCTCTGCTGAATGTCAGAACCGCGTGAGCTAAATATCATTTTTAATAACGGCCGACGCAGGGCACACTGCTTATTTGCTACCTCATGCCCTTTTTTCTTTTTTTTTTCTGTAACTAAGACACTAGAATTATGTGCTGAACAGAGGAGAGTCAGGCCAGCATTTATACTGAAAGCTGATTAACAAGTTAGGAATTTCTTTTGTAAGAACATGTTCTACTGATTATTTTTAAAGTATATAGGACGCAACTTTTTGAGTCACTGTGACCTCATTATTGTCAGTGAAGATGGTTCTTTCTGTCTCTTTGGGAATGGGCGGGGGTTACAGGCTGTGTATTTATGATGAGCAGAAATGGGAAGTATGAGTATATGATATGGGGAGTTTTTTTTTTTTTATCCAAAGCGACATACAAATGGGAATGTTTAGTCAGCTGGGCCCTGGAGCAGCTGGAGGATAAGGGCCTTGCTCAACCAACCACAGTATTTGAACCAGCAACCTTCTGGTCACAGATATGAAGCTCTGATATGGAGAGTATGAACTTGAATGACACTCAAAAATGAAGTAGTTTATATGAGGATTCATATGTATGCATGCATATTATTATATTGTTATTTGTAATGAGTAAGTGATACAATGATTGCTGACGACTTACAGAATCTGAATCGGTGACCTATATCCTTTCAGAGCAAATCGTGTTAATAATAAATAACATATCTGCTATGGAAACTGTTACTAATAAGGTGCTAGTTTAAAATAGCATAAGCAGTGCTTCTTAAGAATTAAATTAAATCCTGTTAATCCATTTATGATGATCCATTTGCTAAAACAGCAATTAAACTAATGACTTTTTTTCTTGCCATTTATCAGCTGGTGCTAACAGCCTGCATCCAGAGATGGTAGATGAGCGTATGGATTAAAGCTGTTGCTGATGCTCCAGCCGCTGCCATCCGCTGCTGTCCTGTGAAATGTCATGCCTTGAGTTTGCACAGCTTTTTTTTTTTTCCCAGAAGTCATACTCCGTATCAGTTTAATATTTTGCAGGGACTCCAACAGAGAGATTTTGGTACCAAAAGCCAGACTTCACTTACTGACCATCTTTAAGCCCATAAGCGCTATCCTTCAGCAGGATGGGTCCATGGGGGGGGCTCGATCCTCAGAAGTGCAGAGCCTCCGGTGACCTATCAGGCGGAATTAAACAGACCGGATGAGTCGCGTGGCCTCCCCTTCGGACATCAGGCAGAAGATACGCCAAGAGGCTCTTGAAGAATTTGTCTGAGGATCCGTCTCCTGCCTGATATCTATTGGGTGAGACCCTCATCACCCCAACATGCCGATTCCTTCAAAGCCAGACGATCCTGACAGCTGATGGCTAAGATGTTAAGATGGGTGCTTCATACCTCGGTCCCGATGCATTAACCCAGGATGGATTTTGATATGTGGATTTATGAACTTACAATTTACTTATCTTCTCCTGAACCCTGATTAAGGCTGAGGACATTTGAAAGTTTGTATGAGTGCAAAACAACACAGATCCAAAAAAAGACACAAAGTGAAGTATTGTTAGTAATTAACTGAAAAACAATTGTGCAACAACCAAACAGTTAAACAAGGTTATGTTTGCATGAGTGCCTGAGTGTGCGTGACCCATAAAAACAGGACACATCCTAAGCTGATCTTTACTTAATCTTGTACAAACACAGAACTCTAAAGCAATGCCTCACTATTTATGGCTTCTTGGCTATGACAGTATAAAATCTGTACTATTTCGCCAAAAAGGGGATGTTGTGTGACAACAATGAAAAGACAGGAAGCAGGAATGGGGGGGGGGTGAAGCTTGTGCTAAAAATGTTGTTTTAAATGTTTAAATTAAATTGCATCCACTGGAGAAGAACAGCTTGGCCTTTTAACCTGCTTCCCTTCGCCTTAAATGCACCTTTGTACTAAGAGTCAACTCATCAGAATTCCAGGGTCCTTTAGTCTGAAGCGCCGTGATGTCAGACTATCTCACGGGTCAGCAGACTTCATCATGACCACACACAAGTCATATTTGCCCCTGCATGTTCCCTTAACTGGCTTTACTTTCATTATATTGGCAGATACACTCTATGTGATGTTGATGTCCCAGCTGCTACCTGGGTCGCCTTGGGTCTAGGGCTGGACAGAGGAGTGGATGGATCCAACATAAGAACCATGATGATTAAGCATCGAAACTGGCGCTGTTTAGTCCTACTCCCTGCCGGACACAGAAACTGATTTAAATGAAAAAGTAAATAAGAAAAATAATTTTAAAGCATAAAAATATTCATGGAGGAGATATTGCTCATTTTCAGAGGGGCAGGTGTGCCTTGGACATTGTAGAATGCTATCTTTCAAGACAGAGGTCTGCTTATCATACATCACAGCACCATAAACTCCTTTCCAGGGGCTGAGATTTAATTTCTCTCTCTCTCCCTTAGCACTTTCCCAGTGTTTGTGTCAACCATGTCTGTGTTGGTCTAACTGACTAGAACTGGCATCTGATTTCCATTGACCTCTGGGATGAGAACACAGAGGGGGGATGTCCTTTCCTGAAGAACCGTTTTATTCTGGTGTATGCATGTCTGCCAAATGGATTTTTAATGGGCTTTTAGGGTCAGCGATGCCATCAGACCGTGATATGATCAGTCCTGTTAAGTTTCCAAAGGGAGAGAGAAAAGCTTAGTGAGGAGAGAGATGATTGTCCGAGAATGACACCTATCAACAATAAAATCTCAGTTGAATACAAATAATTTTGGTGACCTTCATGATATTTATTTGGGACACTTATCTCTTTTATTATTGTGGCAAGTGAGAGTTTCCTTTAATGTTTCTTGCAGATCAGTGGTGCAAATCTCCAAATGGACAAACAAATAAATAAATAAACATAAAAAAACTATTTATTTCAAGACCACTAATCCACTTGGGATTTTAGTTTTTAGAGCCTGTTATCTGGTCGTTCCAACTATTGCTGAGCAAAGCTGCATCAAATTTTATGAGGTATTACCCTGTTATCACCCTGGCGTGAGTCTTAACATTTGGGGGAGATGCATTATTTTTCTCTTTCCAAGAAATTTTAGGCGAGGCGTTTGTGGGAATCGATTGTGTCGAACTCGCTGCATACAAACACAGCCCAGACTGTTTAACATGCAAGTCACCCTGCTGGCCTCTTCCAATGATTCCATCCTATGAAAAAATAATAAGGTGGTTTTCATACCAAAGTTCAGCTCAACGTAAACATAATGTTTAATAGATGAAAAGCTTCAGTAAAGCAGTGGCATTCAAATTTGAAATAAAAAGTATTGTAAAAAATAATCGCCATGCATACAGCGTAGAATTTTTGGTCCTTTAAGGGAAGGTGTTTCTAAATAGGACCTTACAATTTCCTTAATCTCCTCTAGAGAAGCACTATTGGCTCTGATCTGGAAGTTTTGATGTATTCATAACAATAATTTGTACTTTAAAAATATCAATTCAGTGCTTTACAGTTATTTTGTTCTAGAAGATAGGGGGTGTTCTGTCTTTGGCAATAAATCCTGTTATCTTCGACATCAGTGTTATTCTGTATCATCAATTTAAACCAACAGTGAAAAGAGTAGCATGTTTGGCTTCATTAAAACAGACATCCACTTTGGTATTGTGTCTCTATTGAAATAGCACTCCAGTTTAACTATGGGTAAATCAACAAGGTATTGATTGACTTACTTATGGCAACATCATGTAGAGTGGCTGGCTTATGATAATGGGAAATAAAACTCTCACAGCAATTTACACAGGATATTCTTCTGCCAAGGCCCTTGGTAGGTGAAATAAGTTTTGAGAATCGGTTTGAAACAAAGCAACCTGATTAGACTGAACATGACATGAATTGCAAAAAACCTGGGCCATGAGATACCATACCTGCTAAAGCTGCTCTTTTGCCTAGGCAGTTTGTTTAAACGTGTGCAAAACGTTAGCCATACCTAAGTGAGTAATTTCCTCGGACTGTTACGGAATGGCTTTGAAAGCTACATCTTTGGAAAATGCCTTTCTATCAATAACAGGTGAATGAAGCAGAAAATTAATCCTTTCAGTTGTTCTGTAAGCTGTAACTTGGGGAAAAGGAAAAAAAAAGCTTCGGTGTCAAAGAAAAGAAAGGCTGTGTGCCGGATGTATTATGCGTCGTGTAAATCTGACGTTTATAAATGGCTACCAGTAATACTAGTCTTCTCAAAGCTTTTTTTTTTAAATCTCTGCATAGAATTAACTAAGTATTTGATTTATTTTGTATTGACAGAAACTGTGTTTAGATCCTCGCAAACGGTTTAACGGCAGCTTGCACCCATTGACAGCGCGCTTCTGTAGACGTCTGCGTATTGCCGTGGCGGGTTGCCTGACGCTGTTGTTATCAGTGCTGTTCCTTTACCCCCGGGGAATGAACGTGAGCCGACAGAGACATCATTTCTGAGCACGTATAGAGAGTATGAAAGTCTCAGGGTGTTATCTGTAGGCTCAGAGGAGCTGCGTTCCTGCGATGTACATAACCGGGGGCCGTAAGCTTACACACCGGCCTCGTTAAAATGCATATCCCGCTAGCAGAATGATATGGGGGCGGTACAGGCACTGATGGGGGGGGGTTGGCGGTGAGGTGGCGGCGCCCCCACTTGGTATCGATGATGCTAAAAGCTAACATCAGAAGCACTTTCCATGATAGTGCGACTCTTTGACGTGGCTGCATAGGCTGGCGACCGTACAGGAAATGCTTACTTCTTAAGATCAAAGAGCTTGTTTCTGCTGAATTTTGCATATGAATTATTCTGCATTCATGCACTCGCCTCAGCGTACTCTGATTCAGCTGAGTAGTCACACCTAGAGGAAAAAGAAAATTAATTTCATTTATTTTCTGAATATTATGTAAGACTATGACAGAAGGAACATTTTATAGGTGAAATTTAACCTATGACCCACTTAGTTTTTTTTTCTGATTTACTGCTGAATTTCAGCATTTCTTTTCACGTCCAGTTCGCCTCAGTGAACTTGCTTTTTATCAACTTAAAAATGAATGTGTATTTAATGAATAGCATTTCTTTGTACAACTCCCAGGATGAGATTTTTTTCAGGATGAATGATTTGGTAATGGTGTGATTAGTATGTTGCTTAGCAACACCTGATATGTTTGAAATTGAATACCGCATTACATATTAATTCAAATGGCAAGAAAGTGAAGTTATGTCTCCCTGGAAGATATGTAAATATAATTTGGTGCACAAAAAATAAGGATGTGCTTGAATGGTGTGTTTGTGCTGCGTATCAGTGACAACTCATTTGCATATGACAACATTTGCAAATTTAAGTCATTGATATGTATGCTATCATTAATATTTCATAAGAATTACCTATAAACAAAATTTTTAATCAAATCACTTTTATTGTTACATCACAGTGAACTAGTGAGGTCATGAGTTCCTATCAGCAGTGCAGCACATTTAATAAATGCAAACTGTACAGCAGTATACAACTTTGTGTGTGCACAAATGAAACAGTATATTTCACAGTACAGCACACATAGGTATAGAGACTATAGGTATAATACAGTACAGTTTGCTGAACCAGGGTTATTAACTAGTGTAATAGCCCACATTTTATATTTTGATATTTTTTTGGTATTAATAAAATGCAGTAAATGGCTATTTAATAATACTACTCTAAAAGCACGTGTTCTTAAGCACTTGTGTGAATTTTAGTTGGATCACATTACAGTTGGACATTTTTTTCAGAAGCAAGCTAAACCAACTGAGGGTTTACATTCCACTTTTCAGGGAATGAAAAAAAACTGAGAAAAAAACAAAATACCAAAATTTGCAATACAGGAAAAAAGTGGGAAAAAAAGAAAATATGAAATTCCATTTCCTAACTCATTCCCTGACTACTTTGAATGGGTGACTGAATAATATTCCTGGAAAATAGTGTGGGTAAACGTACAAATGTCAGATGCAATCGTAAATGACACATATGCTTTCTGGACGTTTTGGCATCAGAAGAGATTGAAAAATGCATATATTCAGGTGGGATGGATGGGCATCATGGATAGCTAATCACAGCACGAGGGCGGCCTGAAAATGAGTCTGAGAATTGCAAGAAGCCTTCATTTAGCACATAGCCCTCCTTAAAGAATGTGAAATCACCCTAATTTGAATTATGAACTAGTTTTTATGATCAAATCATCTTGCTTTTGCATTTGATTAGTATGGATGGTGGTTCTGCACTGTGGCCTATAAGGATATAGGCACTAATCCCAGTATTTTACTTTCCTAATTACCACAGCGCCACCTGCCCTGGGCTGTAGCTCTCAACAAGAGCCAATTTATGTTTTTAATTTGTTTACTTTTAATGCATGGCGTGACCTCAGCCGCGCATTACAGCTGTGTGAATGGCGCACCTGATCCCTCGAGGCTTATTTAACCACGCCGAAGGTTACTTTTCAATAACGACGTTCCTATTTTGTAGTCTGGCCAGGAGTCCCGTGTCACACTCCTTTCGCACAACCTCTGATCTCGCTTCCTTAAATTGCTTCATGCCTCTGCTCTCTCGACATCACAGACGGAATGTGTTCGGGGACAAGCCATAAGTCCTTTTGAGGGCTGATCTCAATTTAAGTCCTCGAATTCATTTCCAACGCGATGCCGGCTAGAATATGTGCCCCGCGTAATTGGAATTTCCCCCAGACTCAGCGGCTGCCATGGCCCATTGATCAGAGCAAAATTGGAAATGCGATCGTCTTTGTTTACATTTCGCTGAGAGGCCTTCGCCAGATCAAGGGTTTAACGATGATCTCAGTATCAACGGTAATGATATCTCATACACACCCCCTTGTGCTTAAGCACAATCCCTCTTAGACAATCAACATCATTACACCTATTTATTAATTTATGAAGTTGCAGTGAATCGTAAAGTATGCAGTGTGTTCAGGTCTAAGTGTTGTCTCACCTGAACACTATACGTTATATTTATACACTTTATATGTTCTGAATATTTACAGCACTGAGATGATTGTTTATGGTTGGGTGAATGGATGGATGGATGGAGGCACTTAAAATAGTAATAAAGGAACAGGTTTGAAACCTCCACCCCTCTACCCCCCAAAAATTAGTTTTCCGCTGATTACCAAGCAGGTACCCAGGTAATAAAGTTACGAGTTTGCACCCCCATACAAATGAGCTCCTGCTGCCCCCCCCACCAAGAGGGACCTTTTGGTAGGGTTTCCGGAACCCCGAGAATTTTTTTTCTGGCTACAGGCCTAGATGGGGACACCGCATATGGCATAAATGGTTTGTCTCCTCCACTGCTGCAGTCCTGCTATGTATCATAACCAGTCTAACATCTTTAACACGTCGCTGAACGCGGGCTGCTCAGACAGGATGTAACAGCCTTTCTCATATGTTAATGCCGTGAAAATGATTGGAGAAAAAAAAAGAATGCTTCCACTCTTGGCCATTTTCGTTTTTTTTCCTTTGATTTTCTTGAAAACAGTCGCGTCTCCAGAGAATGTAAAGAGTGTTAATTCTCTTTCTCTCAGGGATGGACGCCCACAGATCTATAAAACAGACTGGGGGCTTTTATGTATTTCTCTGTAAATGCATTATTCAGCTCACTACTCACAGACGTCTCCTTTGTTGAAATACATGTCCTCAGCATGTTCAGGTTTTTCCTGGCCCCATGATAGTGTAAAGTGGGGAGGGGTCCCTTCTCACCTCCATGTCTATAGGGAATTTGCGAGCATGGCGAACTCAGCATCAACATAGCAGACTACTCTTTTGCCCCCGCCCCCATGAGTGTGACTCATAAAGACACTTCCCCGTACCGCTATACCCGAATCAGTGCCAGGTATGGGGAAGCAGCCACGTTTGTGTGCCTCACAAATCATGTTCTGGGCTTGAATTGGGACCATGCGGGTTCAGATAATGCGGGAGAATTATGGGGGAATCACATGCGTAACTTTCTGCGAGGGGCAGAAATCGCACTGCTTTTTCGAAGAGCGTAAACGCAACATGGGCAATTTGAAGCCATCAGGTAGCATCTGCGATGCTAATGTGATTTATTATGACAGCTAATATGCTAATATTGCCACTGCATGCCTGCTGCGCCGGGTCCTGGGTGGCACAGCATCAGTGGGCTGGAAGGAACTGATTGCGTTAATTTTTCTCAAGTTTTAGCTGTTTGTCCGCATCTGTTGTGTCCTCTGGAGTGATTTGATGAGCCGAACTTTGAATTATGCCAGTCAAAGCATGCCTTATGTAAGCGGATCCCTGAGGAGCGACCGTGGAAATGCTGGGGTTATCGTTTAAGTGATTCCTCTGGACTTGCTGTAGGCCCCCGTGCAAGTAGGCGTCCATCTCATGCCCGCAGACAGGTCTTGTTTTCTCTGCTGCTGGACATGTTGGTGGTCACCAGATTTCCCTGACGTGTCTTTAGTTTCCCATCTCGGCGGGGGTGACGGCTAATCCAGCCTCCCTGCACGACGGCGGAGCCACGCCGTTAAAATTAGGCAGACGGGGAGACATCTTTCCTATGCAGCTGTCACTTCCTTTGCGTTTTTTTTCCTTCTCCTTATTATTACTTCAATTATTTCCTTGGTCCCACTTCTGATACCACTTCAAATTGACTCTTATCTGAAAAAAGAGTTTTTTAAAAATCCAGCCACATTTTAAGGTTTAAACACCACTTTTATGAGGGCAAAAGGCTAGCAATGACGACGATGGTAACTACCACGAACGGCTACCGCTAATTGCCTTTCCAGTGATACATTTAATCCAGAATCCATAATACGAAATTGCTTCAGTCCTCCTCACATACAGCCTTTTTTTTTCGCCTTTTTGAATAGGGTCTCCGTTCGCCTGAAATTCCGCCACTCGTTGTTTTGTCTGTTTCATTTTCCCAGTGAAATTTAGTTTATTTTTAAACCCCTTAGTGATGAAGAGCCACATCGTTGTACGGCTGTGTTTTTAACATAGCAATAACCTCCTGTGATTTGCCATTTGATTGATAGGGGCCTGGTTTCTCTTAGCATTTTTGCACATTTCACATAATGAACTCCCGGACGAATTCTGGCAGCAGGCCCCAATAGTGGCAGTGAGCTTTTATTAAGAATACACGTTACTAATCTACTGGGCGGCGTCTTCCCAGATGACTCTGAGGAAGGGTTGGCGAAATATATATGAAACATAAGCTGACAGCTGCAAAAACAAATCGGCTCACGGTGAATTATAGCAACCGAGTCACAAAAGACTAATGGTGAAGGACATAAACAGAGGGAGCGTAGGAAAAAAAAATGGAAGAAAGAAAAAGAGTGATTTAGCTGCGTTGCTAATCGCCCGTCTGGAATCAGAGGAGTTACCGGGCCAATATGAGAGGTACTTAAGTGATTGAACAGGGAGGTGCAGTTTATGACATCACAATATTCACAGCAATCTTCTTTAATGTGTTTGCTCTGTTTCTCCAGTCACTGTAAACTTCAGATGATGCGTTGGTCCAGTGCCCAGGATGACCTGAGCGAACCCAGCAGGGATCGGAACACAGAAGCATCAATACATCTTTAGTAGGAAGGATTTACGCATCCCCTGATGCTGGCACATGACCCGTGTTTGTTTGTGATGCCTCTCTGGGGATGCTTCTTTGTCTTTCTGTTCCTCTCTCTCCCCTCCCTCAGACAAGGAGGACATTGGCCTCTGGGCCAGAGAAACAGCCCCGCGTTACAAATGAGCCAAATAGCTGAAGCAATACAATGGGTGTGATTCATGCACAGGCCCGCAGTGGTGACGATCGGATGCAACACTTTCATTACGGTAAATCTGCTCTGCTGCTCGCACCTTCCATTCGACCACTTCAATTTCCCTTGAACGAATCACACGAGTTGCCAAAATTCCGAGGCTCTGTTTTCCACACTCGCTTCCCAGATGTTGAATTCGCACCCTCGTCACTCGTTATCGTATCAATCTGCCGTATACCTCAACTGTATCGCGTTTGGGTGTCAATTTCCAACTATAATTTGCACAGTATCTCACAGGAAACCAATTACTCATAAATGAGAAGGGTAATTATATCAAAGTTTTTCTGTTTGTCTTTGTAGCCTGACTAAGGAAATTAAGGGAAGTGCTATATATCACTACATATACAACTTTTTTCCAGTACTGACACAATTTACACCATATTTTTCAGACAATCTTCTTAATGGTCTATATGCAAAGAATGGAACGGTCATCCGTCAAAGTTACGAACACCACAGGCTTGGGGCCGAGCTTAGCCATGTTATCCAGAATAAGACATGGCACATTTAAGGAATCAGGACTTCTGAAGTTCTGCCAATAATAAAAAGAAAAAAGCACACAAGCTGGGCCACCGTCCCGCCATGGAGGGAGTCTTCCATCAATCAGCGGAAATTAAAACATCTCCACTGGAGGCATGGGGTGCGAGTGCTCGGTTACACGGGAACGCAGCAGACGGTAGGTGTCCTTGCTGCTCTGCTCCTGGCCCAGAGATGACCTGAGACTGGAAAGTTCCCTATAACCAAATATTGATTTTCCTTAAAAAGAGTTTGTTAAATGTTTCAGGCTGGAATTTCAGTTCACACTGAATTTCAGGGTCAGCATATAAACGTCTGGCCGCACTGCATTCCTGTGGAACATAAATATTTTGTTTGATGAGGGAAAATTTAATAATAGAAATAATATGGCAGAAATAATAGGGTAAGAATCCTCTTCTCATCAGAAATATTGCCATTTTAAAATTATGATGCTGTTATTGATTATCTGGCAATTGGACGTCGGTTTACAATGACTTACCCTGAAAAAGAGGCAATTCAGCACCGTATATCTGCAGTTTAATTTTCCGTCGTCTTGCACTTTTCTACCTTGTAACTTCTCCATCACATATGGGGTATCTGCTGGCCCAGATACTGAAATACGGCTTCTGTGGAAATGCGGTATTTTTTTATAGCCGTGTTAGAATTTTACTTCTGGTGTCAATAAATAAGACTTATAGGTACTGTCATGAAGGGATTGACATCACGGCGAATGTGTCTGCTGCCATCCTTATAGCATCAACATAATGTATGTCTATAGACCACAGGCTGATGAGGATAGTCAGAGCTGGGGCTTGTAAGGTGTAAGGTTTACGGTACATGGGGGACCTGACCTTAAATGATCCAGGCATATCAATAGCTAATGTTGAATTTTTTTCATAAGTTAATATAAACGTAACATTGGTACTCGGTGTTCAAGAGGCATTCCCAGCTATTTCGTTCACACCCTTGGAGCTTTTCAGGTGGTATCTGGGGTCTACGTTGCTTAACACTGAGTTTTTTTTCCCTTCTTTCACGGGCCTATAGATTGCAGGCATATTGTGGTATCCTCCTGACAGAATGACACGTTGGGGCTTTGGGGGTCATTTCTGATCTTTAACGTGTCCCAAAATAGCTACGCGAGGCCCGGGAGTTCATTTTCACAGTGAGAGACGCTCCCTCGCATCGCGATTTGGGTGGTCTTTGAATAAATAATGAAGTCCTCATCGACATATATACTACGCCGCTCTCTAAGGCTTCGCTCGCCTCCATGGGGTCTGCCTGTCCCCAGCGGTCCAGATTCTTCTAGCAGGGGGGAAGGAAATGTGTTTGAATAAAGAATGTTGTAAATATATTGGCTTGAGGAAAAGGATAATACCGAATCCTGCAGTTCAAGTGCCGTGAGTATTTTGTTTATTTTGCTCGAGAGTCGAGTCGTCGCTGTGTGCAGGAACGGCGCGCCGCTGAAGATGGTGTTGACGTTCCTGAGCTTCAGGGGGTGTGGGATCAATTCTGAATCTGGGAGAGGTTAATGGCTGTTTTTATAGGCAATAAGAGCCATATTTTTCTCTCTTTTTGTGATAGAAGGCTCTGTGTTTATTTCCCCTGTCGAGATATTTCAGATGAATGTCAGTAAGAAACAGAGACTCAGGTTACACACACACACTCATGCACCTATGGATACACCTCCACTTCTCCTGAACCAAATTCACTGCTACCCTCAAATTATTTAATATGTTTTGAACACTTCAGCCCATCAGATGCACACATACTGAAATTTATCGCTTCCAACTAGAATTTGTCCTCACATTTAGCATGTGTCAACTGTTTAATGCTTTGCTTATTATTTCTTTTTATCGGGGGAAGGGGCACTTACTGTTCCCCCGGGGCCCGGGGCAGATCACACCCAGCTAAGTGGATTGACGTGGCTTTTATGGGGCGATCAGGGCTCGCGACGTTGAGGTTCCGCAGAGGATCCCCACACCTCTTACCCTTGAAGACACAGAAAATAACTTGTGCCGGAGAAGGCAGTGACAGCTTAGCATTAATGCGGCATGACACCGACAAGCTCTGCCTGGGAGAACAGGCTGCATTGTATAAACAAGGTAAGCTACTGCAAACCCAATTTGCGGAATGAGCACACGGCAGTGCCCCATGACAAGCCTGTCAGTCAGTGCCCGTGTCCCTCCTCCAGAGTACAAGCTGTTATACACTGAAATATGTGTTAAAGAGTAGATGTCACCATGGAAATGACGTAGACGGGCCCACTGCCTCGCCTCGCCTCACCTCGCCTCGCCTCATCTCTTCTCCTTGGCTTTCATGAGAGTTAGAGCCCTGGCTAAAGTTAATCACAGCACACATTTATATTGTCTTTGACTGCATGTGAGTTTTAATTTATACGCCAGTTTGGGGTGGCGATGGCAGCTACATGCATTCTTCAGACTGGGCTGATGTCAGCTCTGTTAGATGGCCAATCAGCCGTTGCCGCATGTATGACATGTGTTTACATATCAGCCAATGTGTGCCATAGAAATGGTCTCTGAAGAACTACTCTTAATTTTTAATGCTGATTGGCTAAACTTCTACCCAGGCATTCGGATAGAATCAAAGCAAATGTCACATGCACGCACACACACACACACACACACACACACAGACACACACACAGCTGGGAAGTGCACTTCATAAAAATAAATTGAATTGAATATTCTGCCCAGTCCCAGCTGAGTTTGCAAAATCAAGAAGATTTTATATATACAAATGGATAATGTGGCCTAAATACTGTTAATAATTTGCTTTCTTTATATAATTTGTACCATATTTATTAAAATTGTAAGGAATTTATGTGGGAATTTGTACAATATAAACTATTTTAATGAAGTATCCTGTTACTTATACTGACTACACTATGGACAGGCAAAAAATAACACATTTCCCTTCCTTTTTTGGAAGGTTGGAGGGGTAAGGGGTGGTGCAGTCTTAACTGGTCGGTAAGTAGTTGCATCTTGCAGAAAATCTTGATCAATGGAAACACATGTGACTTTTCTGGTAAATAAGGTAAGTATGGCAAACTGAAGCCTTAACTCCACGTCTTTGGATGTGTCATTTCTTGGCATTATGTAAAACTCAGAGGGAATAGAAATCTATGCAAAGCTTTCCGGCGCCTTTTATCAAAAAAGGTGTTATTTTCAGAAAGCCTTTAACTGAGATAAAAATACCAATGCCAATCTTCCCCTGTGACGTTTAAAAGGCGGAAAAATCAGCTTAATCCATTTGGAAACTTTCACAAACGCAGTCTTTTACTTTGATGCGGGAGGAATACAAAGCGGACCAGCCTCCAACCTTGACTGTCAGGGCTGTTTTTTGATTAATCTGAGATCCTGTAATTTTTGACAGCATTTTGGAGAATTGTACAACAGCAGTCACCTCGCTGCTAAAAACGCCTCTTTGCATCTACTGAAGAAATGACAGCTGAAAACTCCCGGTACACTGAATCTTAAAACACCAAGATAGCTGTTAGAAAGGATTCAGGCCAGTTACTAGGCAGGTTTTGCATTAAAAGTGAATTCCTTCTGCTTTTATTCTCAAATATGTCCGCAAACATTATTCTCAGTGTGGAAAAAATGTCTCTTCAATTATTTTAATTTGAATGCATTTACTGCTGCCAATGAAATGGGAATCAGTCGAATGGGACATTGGGTAAAATAAGTTTGTATTTGACAGTGTATAATAATCTTGCCCACTGTCATTTTCAAATCCCAATTCTGCCACCCCTGGTGTCTCTTGGTGATTAAAACAGGTCACGACCCAGGAGGATTTGTGCATTTACGTGGGGATTAATGTCCTCTCTAGCACTTCTTCGCAGCGTTTTGTTAATGGCCCTGTCAAATTGTCCAGCTCTATTGCGCAGTATTGGCTGGGTGGAATGGCTGAGTCAAGACATTCAGATTTATTGTGCAATATTGTTGGGATGAAACAGGCATGGATGGTTACAGTAGTACCGTGATATATCATGATTAATGGCAGTCATCTATTCCCTATCTCTTCCCGGCGAGGCAGCAGGGCAGCAGGAGAGAAGATGATTCAGATATAAACGTGACTGAAGAAAACCTTTTTTTCCCCTTAAATCTTGATAATTATTAAAAGGGATAATTACGACATAGATTTCAAGCTGGTCTTTCTCCCCAGGTGCCCTATGGAGATGAAGAGCCAGGTGATCCCCCTTCTTCTCCATGTAACTGACTCCTGCTTAGTTCTGCTTTTCTTCCAGAACCCGAAACCAAAGCCCTGACACCGTGACACCAATCATGCAGGAGCTGGCGGTCGAAACGGCCGCATAATCAAAACCGACCAATACAACGGCCTGGACCCCCTTAAATGGGTGGAGACCTCAGTCTCCCCAATGTTCAACCCAAAGTTACGCCCTTGCCTGACACCACCCCCCAAAACCACCACATCTAACGTCTTGTCAGCATATGACACACATCAGATTCGTTGTGCTCATCTATTTTCTCACAGTCTTCATTACCAGTGCTTACTTACAGTGAGGTCAGTAAGTATTTGATCACCCTGTGATTTTGCAAGTTCTCTTACGTAGAAATCATGGAGGGGTCTACAATTTTCAGCATACGTGCATTTCCACTGTGAGAGACAGAATCTAAAAAGAAAAATCCAGAAATCACGTTGTATGATTTTTTTTAACAATCTATTTGTGAATTACTGTGTCAAATAAGTATTTGATCACTTGAGTCAAAAAATTTTAATATTTGGTACAGAAGACTTTGTTAACAATTACAGAGGTCATACGGTTCCTGTAGTTCCTCACCAGGTTTGCACACACTGCAGGAGGGATTTTGACCCACTCCTCCATACAGATCTTCTCTAGATCTGTCAGGTTT
>JAODUD010000039.1:12279795-12296522 GCA_026784285.1 Stomatorhinus walkeri | reverse complement strand
GTACTGGGTAGGACCTACTTTATTGGGGACACCTAGCTAGTACTGGGTAGGACCCACTTCATTAGGGGCACCTAGAAAGTACTGGGTAGGACCCATTTTATTAGGGACACCTAGCTAGTACTGGGTAGGACCCACTTTATTAGGGGCACCTAGCTAGTACTGCGTAGGACCCCCTTTATTAGGGGCACCTAGCTAGTACTGGGTAGGACCCACTTTATTAGGGGCACCTAGCTAGTACTGGGTAGGACTAGCTTTATTATTAGCCTTATAAGTACAACTAGCTAGTACCAGATAGGACCAGCTTTATTAGGTACAACTACCGAGTACCTGGTACTGTTTTATTAGGTAAACTGAGCTAGTACTGGGTAGGACCGACTGTATTAAGTACCCTTAGCTAATACTGGGGCAGGACCCATGTTAGCCTCCAGAACTACTTCAAGCATAGTTGACTTCTGTGTTGTACTGAGCTGTTATTCTTGTATTTGTAACTTTTCTTTTAGTTTTAATGAGTCTGGCCATTCTCCCCTAACTTCTCCTATTAACAAGGTGTTTTTGGCCATAGAAATGCCACAGAATTCTTTGTAAACTCCAGACACTGCAGTGTGTGAAAATCCCAGGAGGGTGGCTCTTTCTGAGAGCTGGAACCACCATTCTGGCACCGACACTCACACCAGCTTTAAAACCACTTGGATCAGGTGTCCTAGCTATTATAATGCTGCACAGTAACTGAACTTCTTGACCCTGACTGCATGCTGTGTATTTAAAGTTCATGTCCCATGGTTTGTAGGATCTAGAGGAGCAGGCTGCCTGTGTTAGCAAACAGGTGTGGCTGCCCAGTGCATACTGGCCATACAAACAGTGATGTATGTCCTGAACTGAAATAAAGGATACTATTTTAAAATGCCCTTGGACAATATAGAACAAATTTATAAAGAAAAAAAACAGTTATAATCCTAATGTTTGTTATTTTGCATTTAGGTCCCTCGCTAACAACTGTCTGTCCATCCATCCACCCATTTATCTGGTGCTGCTTTTTTGTTGGGGGGGCTTATCCCAGGTAGGCCAGGTAGGCCAGGGCGTAATGCAACCTTTGGGCAGTGGTGACCTAATGCTTAAGGATGTGCACTTGTAATTGAAAGATTGCTGGTTTGAATCCCTGACCAGCAATGCATCATTGAGGTACCCTAAGCAAGGCACTGCTTCCTAGGTGCTGAATTAGCTGCCCCCTGCTGTGTCACAATGTCACATATGGGTTAAATGTAGAGGACATATTTCGTTGTTGTGCACTGTGTGCTGTGGTGTGTCAACAATGATCACTGGTCACCAAAATATCTAATTTGCTAGTACCTCAATAAAAACTTGATTAATCTGGATGAAGAAAATAAATAATTTTGGGGGGTGGATAATAATCGGGGCAATAAAAATACTGAATGGAATAGTATTATTCGGAATCCAGCCTGAAAATTTTAGTGGGTGAATACTATTGCAAGGCACCGTAAATGCAAATAAAATACAAAATGAAGTATACATTATATGGAAAAGTAATCATGGATGTAAGTTGTTTTATGTCTGTAAAGAACCTCCATGTCAGCCACACAGGTCAACTAAGAAATAACAAATCTGATAGCTTCCCACAATTTGGATTTTAATTTAAGATTCCATAGTGAAAAGCCGGCAATGTTTAAAAACAAGGAGATTTGATCTTATGCCTGCTTTTGCTGGGGTTTAATGATAAGCTGTGCTGCTTCTATCTGCAGATGGACACTAATAAACTCAATTCGGGTCTCTGAAACGGGCTTGCCATCACCCCCTGGTCCCTGATGGGTGTTTATTAGAATGGAAAGAACCCATCAGTTCCGGGATATAGTCTCACACATGGGAGGCTTAGTAAATAACTCTGAATAAGACTGGGGAAATCAGGCTGCATGACCCTAAGGGCTCACTGAATTAAGCCGGCTGAACCGTCCTCCTGTCTCCCTGCGGCCGTTATAGCGCTGGCGGCTAGCTACCGGCAGCAGGCTTACGCGGCGCTCTCAGCGATGTGGACTCCGGCCGCAGCTGCCGGTCACCAGAGAACGCCAGGCCTAGATGTCCCCGAACGGAGGCCAGGAGTAACAAACGGTGTGAGATCGTGGAAAATCGGGGCTCGCCGAGAAAAAAAAAAAGTGGTGAAGTTAATAAAGAGGTTTTATTCTTCTTTTATACGAGCGCCTTGTCGCTGGAGTCCTTGGCTGATTGTTTCGCGTCCCCCATTAATGAGCGCCAGCAGAGTTTGCTCCAGCCCCCAGAGTGCACTTGGTGAATTCGTCTCCTGATATCAGTTTATCTACTGTGCAGAGCCCTGTTCCATATAAATTACAGATGCAGCTGAGCGTGAATATCCCTCCGCAGAGACACACATGGATCGTTCAGGGTCACACTGAAACAGTTCAGCCATTCTGAGACTGTACATGCAAATGGAAGTTGTCCGCCCCATTGACAGTGTTGATCAGAGGTCCAGCACGATGTAACACCTGTTACAGACCCTAAGGTGACTCTACAGAACCCAATATTTACAACATCACTGTATTTACAACTGTAACAGAAAATGTAAAAAATAACAGAGATACTTGTAACATAAATGGCAAATTAAATTGTGAAATTAAGACCTTAATGCATGAACAAACCTGAAAAAAAGAATTCAAAAGTGTTGGGGGAAAAAAAAACAATCTTGGTGAGGTCAAAATATTATGGGTCCTAAGGAGGATTTGTGAGAACTGGGGGAAAATGTTTGCTTTGTAATTCAAAAAGATTAAATAACAGTATAAATAAATTTAAAATAAAATTAAACCATGGCTTTTTTATTTCCAAAAAGCTTCACTTTTGTATTTACATTTTGTGCAAAAAACATTTAAAGGTTTCAAAGATTTTACACTGTAAGATAAATTCAAGGCACATACATCATACAACAGCAATATTTTCTAAGAGAAAAAAGTAAACTTTGGTTCCTAAAGAGGGTAACAGATTTAGATGTCGACTGAAAATGCAAACAGAATGTAAAGCATGGAACTGGCAAAAAGAGCAGTAATGAGATAAAAGGTAGTATTACTTATTGTCACAGTAAACACAACATACTGGGATATACTACTGTTTGGAAAATGGCTGTTTCACAAAAATCAATGCAGTCTTTGAATCTAATTCTTATATATCTGGAAGAGAACCTATGCTTAGGTCAATATAAATCTGATTCAAAAATGTTCCACACACACAGTAATAATAATAATGAAACAATAATAATAATAATAATAATAATAATAATAATAATTTACTGCCTAGTAATTACTGAAAATCCTTAAATCAAAAACAGATTTTAGGTAGCATGAAAATCCAAATTCTAGGTATGTGTAGAGCTGACCTTTAATATATTTTTTGTATTTGTATTCTGACTCAGATTTAATTTAATTTAATTTTTTTTTTCTATGTGATCCACAAAATCAGCATTTATACTGCGTAATAATCACTATATTATTTCTGAACTGTTTTGTCTGTTGTGGTTACTCATTGAACTTGTTTGAAGAGACTTAATAATAATAAAATAATAATAATAATAAATAAGGTGAACAGATTTGGCTCACTTCAAAAGATCATTGTTTGATAAGCATCTTTCATTTTATGAAGCCATAAAGAGCTCTAAAGTGTGACGCTATCTTCATCTTGCCACCAAATAGCATAATATGCTGTTAATGGGACTTTGTCCTGCACAGCTAACAAATAAAACTAATGTGAGCCTTCTCAGATTGATGGCACAGAAAGCAGATGCACTTGCTGAACGTACAAAACAATCTATTACTGGTGTTATTGATGATAATCACATTCGAAACACATTGGTGTTTGCAAAAAACACTATCATCGCTTCTGCCTGGATTACCTCCTGTTTACTCTTGAACGAATAATGATATTGTGCTGTTCAAAATAAATCAATAAACATTTATTTTTCCCCTGCAAAGGACAAATCTAAAGACAGATTCACACATCTATGTTTCCCTTCTTTTTTCCTGCTTCTTTTTCCCCGAAGCGAGTGAATGTCTCGCCCCTGTCTTGGAGGGATTACTGGAGCACAGTGGGGCCGGAGCCAGCAGACTTCCTTTGAAAAGAGCCTGAAACATCTTGCCAGGGAAGATCGTGTCTTTGACTAGGAGGACTAAGGGACTCTCAGGCTTTATATATTTAAACTACGGGTGGTTTCACTGACCACGAAGGAAGAAGAAGTAAAAAAGTTTCATTTTCAGTAAAACATCTTATCTTCTAACGTAAGTCATCATGACAATGCAAGTATGTTCCTGTTCTGATGAATCAGCATTGGTTATTTCTAAATTAATTTATCCATCCATCCATCTTCCAACTGTTTATCTGGTACAGGGCTGCGGCTGGGGGGTCTGGAGCCTGTCCCAGGCTGCACACAGCAGAGTTACTCGGGTGCGACTCCACTTCATTGATCCTTGCCAATCTTTTGGATCATATTTGAACTCAGAAGCAAGATAAACAAATAAATAAACATTCATTTACTGAAACAATGGTTATTAATCAATGCTAAACCCAAAATATTTCACAGGCCATAATGGATGGCATAATTATTCTAATTCCACACTAATTCATCACAGTAAACAAAAACAGCTATTTCTTGTTGCATGATGTTTTAACTGAATGTGCAGTTTGTATTGTGTATTGTTTGAATACAGCATTCATCCTACTGATTAATATAAGAAATCAAAACATATAATTTAGTCCCACATTCAAAGTTCCTGTTTCAATGTAGCTTTTTAACGTGTTCCGGATAATTGAATGTCTGGAAGCCGCAAATCTGTATTAGTTATTTGTTAAAGACAAGAGTATTGCAGCATAAATTAATACGCAAAGTTAAAGAACACTGGCATGTGCAGAGATTCGAGATCGTCTCATGTATGCTGTACTGCGGCTGTGCGTTCATCTACTGTTGAGGGTGAGAGCGGCTCCACCTGGTGGCCAGCACTTCCATATCAGCCTGAGCCAACAACTGAGTCAAATCTTCACATATCGCTAAAAACATTCACTGGGCTATTTTCAACAGTCTACTTTCAGCCTACACAGAGCTAGAGGGTGCTGAAATTCACTCTCTTCTTCCGAGTGACTGCATTTCCAAAAAAGTTAATTTCCTGAATGGATGGTCATACGATCGATTGCATTAACAGGACCTCCCCAGTTTTCTTTAAAACTACGAGAGCAATATTTCGGTGACGCTTATATCTCCCAGCCAGTATGCTGTTCTAGTGGCCTCGCAATGAACACGTCTGCGCACCTCGATAAACAGCACGTTCCACCATGCTGGCTAGCAGATCACCAAGGTTCTATCGGCATTCAAAAATAAAACTGAACACCTTCTGTAAGAAGTAAGAAGAGGACCTTGATTGTACAAATGAATCTGTACAGCACTTGAGTAATACCACTCAAAAGCCAACAAATTATAAACCAATTTGTATTTCATTTTTTTTTTTACTAAGGAATAGAAAAGATAGCAGAATTCCACATTATCGTCCACAGTATAAATTACATCGTAGACAGGTCTTGGAAATGTATATAGTTTTGTACAGATGTATTGTATTTAACTAGGTTCTTATTACAAAGGCTCGACATCCAACCGAAAAGCATCATGTGTGGCAGCAGTCCGCGTTTGGAACATTGCTCTTGCAGTACGCTGTGCTATTGTTACTGAGGTGACAGTCTCTAAAGCCAATGCCCCCATTTGGAGTGTAAATAGGCTGTATTCTGAAATCCCCTTTGAGCAGTTGTTCGTTGTTCAGGGGGACTATCTGGAAACTAGTTTCAGTCATTTCCAGGATGGAGTTGTCCTTCTTGGTGCCTGCCTCACAGTAGTCATCTTTTCTCCTGCCCCGGTTGTATTTCCATTTTGAGGAAGAGGAGGAGGAGGAGCCAGCCCTTTTGTGCATGTGCCAGCAGAAGACGCTGAGGAGCACCACCAGGACCACGAAAACGGCACCGCCGATCAGGCCGGCCAGCAGGAGCGGGGAGCTGGCGTCCTGCTGCGTGGCCTGCTCAGGGCCGCCGAAGGAGGCCGAGCCCGTGGTGGCTTCGAAGCACACGCTGTCATCTCCGGGCCGATAGGCGTTGAAGGCGTCCAGCACGTGGACGCAGACGCGGTACATGGACCTGGGCTCCAGGTCAGTCAAGTCATACTTCTGGTGCTCCCCGCTGACGGTCCGCTCCTGCGCAATGCCCCCACTCAGGCTCTGGCCCAGCTTGACCCAGGAAACCTTGTAGGCCGTGACGGGAAAGGTGGACTCCCAACTCACCTGGATGCAGGTGCCATTGACGACGTGGAAGGCAACCTGGAGGGGATCCGGGAAGGGGGGCATGGGGGGATCCGTCCTCTGGGTGTCATCCTCGGGTGTGGGTTCCAGGTGGAAGGGGGCTGGGGATGTGGTTAAGGAGAGCCCTGTGGAAGGCAAGGTGGTGCTGACAGCAGCAGTGGTATTAGGCCAGTGTGGGAGCATAGGGTGTCCCAGAGTGGGCAGCGCTGCACCATAAGGGCACTGGATAGCATCCAGACTAAGCTCACGGATCACCATTCCACGCAATCTCTCCGGTTTGTGGCACATGAACCCGCGCACGTTGAGTGTTGGTGGCAGGGCCTTCAGCCAAGTGATGACCCAGCCAATGGCGCAGTTGCAGTGCCACAAGTTGTTCCTAACGGTCAGCTGCCGAAGACTGACAAGGCCATCAAAGACTCCCTGTGTCAGCGACTGCAGCTGGTTGCTGGAGATGTCCAGTCTCTCGAGCTGCCGGAGGTTGGAGAAGGCCGTCACAGGGATCTCATTCATCTGATTGTCCTGCAAAGAGAGCTTGACCAGGACCGCCCCCGGTAGGAGAGGGGGAGGGGTGGTCAAGGAATTGCGGGCCAGGGATAACTCCCGGAGATTGCCTAAATCCTGGAAGGTTCCTACGGCTATGTCTTCATCGGTGAGCAGGTTCCCATCCAGGAGAAGGCGCTCTATCCGGGTGACGTTGCGGAAGGCTTCCTCAGCGACAGACGCAATGCGGTTCTCATCTAAGCGCAGCTCGCGCAGGTCCTCCGGCAGCCCGATCGGCACGCTGCTCAGGTGGTTCTTGGTCAGGAAGAGCATCTGCAGACTGACGGCCTCGCGGAAGGCTCCCTCCTCCACGCCCACGGTAGAGATGGAGTTATCGTCCAGGTGGAGCTCCACCAGGCGGCTGAGCTGCGCCAAAGCGGCACGTGAGATGGTCTGGATGTTGTTCTCCTGCAAGTGGAGCACGCGCACGTTCCGGGGCAGGTTGAGGGGGAACTCGTCCAGCTGGTTCCCGTACAAGTAGACGGTCTCCACTGAGGATACGTGGTGCAGCTCCAGCGGGAAGCCTGCATTGTTGATTTGGTTGTTGTGGAGGAAGAGGATCTTGTAGCCCTCCTGTATTCCCAGAGGCACCGAAGTCAGACTGCGGTCGTTGCAATAAAGAAACGTCCTGTCGCAGCGGCACTCCTGCGGGCAGCCCGCGGCCTGGTAGAACTGCAGATGTAGGCTCAGCAGAATTGTTATCCAAGATTTGAGGAAGCTCGGCCAGTCCTTATTCCACAGCGCCACCTGTAACTCCATAGTGCCAAGTAGATGGAGCCCAGAGACAGCCAATGAGATGTCAAGTTGGAATGGAAAATTACCAAAAAAAAAAAAAACAATATCCACCAGAGAGGAGTTCTTTGGAAGCCCCCTGCCGACGCTCACTCTGTTGAGGGGTGTGCTATGGCGACGCGGACGGGGGTAATCCTCTTATAATTGCTTGTCCTAAGTGCAAGGGGCCGAGTCTCATTAACTAGTGCTGCTTTGTGGTCAGCCTCGTCCATGTTCCACAGTCAGATGGCGGTGTGGCTCTTCACGGCTCGCTCGCCGCCTGGCGAGGGCCAATTTAGTAGCGTGCGGCGGCACAGAGGCACTGTCAGGCTCCTCTCACAGCCGGCCGCCTGCCTGCCCGCCCGCTCGTCACACGCGGTTGATCCCGCACCGGGGTGGGCTCCCTGCCTCTTGACATTTGGATCTGGAGACCTATCGCAACAAAATAAACAGCCGATTAGGAATTTCCGCCGCCACCTCGAGATAATCGCTCGCACGCTTGCGCACATCTAAACGCGAAACATCTAAACAGATCTAAACGCGAAACAGGCTGTGCCAAACGCAAGGCCGTGAGGTATTTTGCATACTGGTTGAGGGGGGGGGCATAAAAGGGACATTCATTCCCCCCTCACAGTCGACAGAAGGAACACTGTATTCATTTTTAAAGTTTCTTCCCATGGTACGTAAGCTAGCTTTGCACGTATGCTTCCCTGACAGCAAAATCTTTCATAATTCAGTTAAATCAGATTAAGCCTGTCTATGTACAGAAAGTATAACTGAAGCCGGCATAATCAGATCACGTTCGGGACGTGCGTCTGTTCAGTAATTTCCAAAGCCCCCAGTCAATACGATCCCTCCGTCAATTTAACTCCCCCCGTTCGTCCTCCACGGTCTCCCCAAGTGATAAGTGCGGAAACAGCAATCAGAGTCTAAAAAATGGCACTGTCTGGATTGTGATATTTCATCCCCGACTTTATGTTTTCCCCCAGAAGCATTTCATCTGCGAAGATAAAATATACTGCTGTCACATTCCCAGGTGGTTAAATTGTGGCATGAGTGTTGGAGACTGACTGCAACAGAAATGAGATGAAGGGATGGAAAGGCTGTGAAGATGAAGAAGGGAAAAAAATAAAGTTTGGGGGAAAAAGGCCGTCATTTCACGTTGAATAAAGGCCTGTGTTTACGAGATTGTAGCCTCTCTTCAGTCCAGTAAAAGAGGACACTAAAAAAACAGTAGATGGCCTGGGAGGGACTGTGATTGACAGGGCTGCTGTTCAGGCCTCCGCTTTCGAAATGCACCCTTTTCACGGTAATAATTCAAAGAAAAGCATTTCATGCTGCTATGAAAAAATCCAGCTCACTTCGTCCATGAGGGCTGTAATGTTATCTATAGTGTTTCCAAAGACACGGCAACTAAAAACACAAAATAGAGTAAAAGTTTATACAAAAGAAAACGAAAAGAAATAAAAACGTTCGTATGACGAACATGGGCCGCCAGACGAAATGTGATTGGAAAATAATTTAGCTGCCCTACAAGGGATGTATGATCGATCGTGGCTATTTTCTCAGTGGAAAGGTTTAGAGCGAGCACAAGGTCACAGGATTACACTGAGTGTGACACCCAGTCTACCTGTTTTATAGTGCTTTGGATTAAAAGGCAGTACCGGTGGTGCATTAGAGAGCCCAGACATAACTTAAGGCCATTATTGTGTAGATGGGTCTGGAGGAGGTACGAGTTTCCCTTCAGAAAAAGCAAAATGAAGACATAATTAAAGCAGCTAAGCTGTCAATCACAGGAGAAGCTCGTTGCCAGTTTATTTTAGGATATATGCCAGCCGAATAATCATGACGTGCTGACGTTAGGGCCGGTGCGGCCCGCCGGGCTGGCTGTGGATGTGTCTGCTAAGCGCAGGAAAGACAAGTAAACGGAAGAGTATTTCAGCCTTGGGGGAGCCAATGAAGAAGAATTATAAAAAAAGATTAAAAACCGGCAGCAGTACTGACATGTTTGTTCTGCTGTATTACCGCATTAAAAATAAATAAATAAATAAATAAATAATTATGTTAATGGGTCTGTTATGGACATATGTGCTAGATTTAGGAAAATTCACACAAAAAATAAATATATAAAGACTAGGATGCACCAATGAATCACTAGAGACTGAGGTCAGACAAAAGCCAGAAAATAAAACTGTCAATAAATAAATGGCTGGAGAGAAGAGCAGCGCGTCTGTAAATCAGGTGTTCTGCACTCGCCGTTTCGTCTCCCGCGAGGGCACCACGTCCTTCCCGGGCTGGCGTTCAGCTGGGGGGGGGGGGGGCAGGGAGGTTATCTTCTGACTAAAAGGGCTCCTGGAGCCAGCTTCACCGGCGGCTTTCGACGGCCCCGGAGTGCGGGTGACTGTGCGGGGCCCGTGGGCCGTCAGAGGCTACGCGCTTGGAGCGGGGCCGCCTTTAACGCCATTAAAAGTTGAAGAGGGTTATTACGGAAATGGCGGGCCGAAGATCTGGTGAACTTCAAAGGCGGCTCGGTGAGGGCCGATCGTCTCGGCGCGGCGTGACAAAGGGGGGATTGTGGGGGGGGGCTCAGGGACAGCGGGCACGGCAAGCACTAAGCCCCCGCGCTGCACAGCGCACAGCTGGGGGCTAGGGGGTGGCTGTAGCTCATCGATCCTCATCATAATGAAAATGTAATTAATGAATAAATTAACAAATAATAGTACGTGAGACGCATCAGCCTGTTCCTTACTGCTTAATCTAAATCAAGACTTTCTTAAGCCCGGAAAATAGAATAATGTAATTTGGAGGCGACACTGAGTTACAATATTTTAATATGCAGAATTATTATTATTATTATTATTATTATTATTATTATTATTATTATTATTCAATATTTTGCCAATAATCATGAAGTAGTTGCATGCAGAAAACTAGGCAAGTTCACAGTAATCGTCTAGGGGATTCATTAATAATTAATTAATAAAACTGAATAAAAGAATAAATAAATAAATAAACAAGCGGAATGTGATGTCATTTTAGTTTTTACCTTCTGGGGAAAGTCTCCTGCCCTTTTCATAGTAAATCCTCTCAGTACGCGCGGCACTCCTCTCGCTCTCCGTCCTTCATGTAGGCTGGGGATGCAACAGAGTCCACGGCTCCGGCTGGCTTCAGGCTGGCGTGGACGGGTCGGGGGCGCGCTCCCCCCGGCTGCATGCTGCCCGTGTCCCGAGGCGAGTCTCCTGCAAGCGTCTGCCGCTCTGCTCCGCTCCCCCCGTCCGCCCCCTGACGGCTCAGCCTGGCGACGTGAGCTGCGCTGCTCCCTTGGAGAGATCAGAGGATTACATTAGGCGCTGGGAGCGCTGGCAGGGACGCGAGGCTGTCTCTTCCCTGTGCATCTCCCCGAAACGGCGAGCCACTTTCCCCGGCACTGCCCCGGCCATAGTGCCTCCGCTCTCACTGTTTGCAGCTCATGTAGGACTTGCCTGCTCCCTTCGAGACCCCTGGGAAATGTTTACAGTAATGAATTCTGTTGATAGCGATCTTTTTACACTCCTCTCTCCTCTCTCTCCTTCCTCTCCTGTTCTCTCGCTCTCTCCTCCTGCTCTTGCTTCCTCTTGCCTCCTGTGCACACTCCCTCTCTCCCTCCCTCTCTCTCTCTCTCTCTCTCTCTCTCTCTCTCCCTCCCTCTCTTTTCTTTCCTGCTCACTCAGTGTTTCTCACTCTCTGTCCCTCCTACCCTCCTGGAATGAAAAATGCCTCTCTAAGAGCCAGCAGAAGCAGCTGTATGTGACCCACAGCCACCCTCTTCCTCTCTGTTCACCTCATTTGTTATTTTCCATAGTTCTGAAACAGATTTGATACATGCTATTTATTTTTCGTACCCCGAGATATACGGGAGGTAAATATCCTGTTTAATGATTCTACGAAGACTTTAATATAAAAACATTAATTATAATTACATTGTCTATTTTTGTTCTTTGAGCTTTTTATTATTTATTTTTAGTTTTTTCTTCCTTTGTTTTTTCTCGGGCCGAAATAACGTTCGGTACATTATACTGCAAAACCGTATTTAATTTGTCACTGAACTCTGAGGTCGAAACGAATCAGGGAAAACATTAGCTTTGGCGAGGTGACCGGTTTGCGTATCCGCTGGCTCCTCCACAGCAGACCTGAGCTGTTTTTCTGTGCAAAGCGCCCATGGCAGCTATAGTTGTGATAAACGGAGCGACTGGCTGCTTTTTCCTTCCCCTTGCCTGTAAGAGAGGGGTGGTGCTGCAAGGTTTCTCTCATGCTAATCCCAGCTGGTCTGCCCAACACTGTGATGCTCAGAAGTGAACCGTCCTGGACCTCTTGCAGCTGGGGGAACGCCCCTCTCCCAAATCGCTCACGAATCGATGGGCCCCCCCACCCTGAGAAATGCTTATACCCCCATCACTACTTTTTAGATCCATCCAAAAATCCTCTCACCGCGTACCCTGGTCAGGTTGCGGGGGGGGGCTGTGCCAGGCAGCACGGCAGACAGGGCGGGGGGGACAGGAATGGATACCAGTCCATCATACGCAATTTAGTGACTTTAATTATCCTAACTGCATGTTTTTGGACTACAGGAGGAAACCGGAGAACCTGGAGGACACTCGTGTCATGGAGGGTTAGGGACATGGAGGAAGACAAGGGAGAGCGGTGACAGGAATCAAACCACAGGCCTGGAGGTGTGAGGTGACAGTGCTGCCCACAGAGCCACCGTGTCACCCTGCTACCATGTCACCCCGGCGCTGCTTATGTAGGACTTGCTCTCACGGAGAAGGAATGGCTGCGGTACTCATATGAAAATGGCTGATCACGTTTCGAACAGCAGTAAAAAAATCTCAATAAGAAAACAAAGTAGCATTTATTTTCTGTTTTTCGATATCTGTTTATTAATATTGTTAAAGTAAATTAGTACTTTTCATTACACATATTTTTAAAATGTGCACTTTACAAGGATGATTTTCATAATATATTCATTTATATAACATGTAAAATGACTCTCTACACATCCAAAGTAAGACTAAGACGACAAGGAAACTCACTAAATCATCCTTTGAGTATTTAACCTCATGTATACGTGCACAGAGTATTTGACATGTAGCTAATTCTCATATTTTGTGATGCACTGTGGCGATCTGAGAGCAAGGCACCGTGTGTGGTTTTGCAAGACAGCGACATGCTGACCTGGACTGGTCAAATGGCAGCCTGCGACACTGAGGCCACTCTGAAACATTCCAGGGTGCGTTCCAGCCCCCTCCGCACCCCCCACCACCCCAAATGTCCTCCTCCTTCAGGTGGCATTTATTTGTGCCGCCGTGACCGAAAGTGTTTATATGCATTCAGTTGCAACTGGAGTAATCTGTACTGACCATCTTAGCCCAAATCCAATGGGTGAGTCAGTATCTGTTCTGCATAGCTTGCAGGACTGGGGTTTGACACAGTGGGTGTCCACACACACACACACAGAACATGTGCACAGGGACGGACACACACACACAAACACACACAGCATATGTGCACTGGGACTCACACATGCACACACACACAGACACACACACACAGCACATGTGTACAGGGACACACACACACACAGCACATGTGCACTGGGACTCACACATGCACACACACACAGCACATGTGTACAGGGACACACACACACACACAGCACATGTGCACTGGGACTCACACATGCACACACACACACACACACACACATATACAGACACCTTATCCGCCAAAATTATCCACAATGTCAGAGATGAAAATGTGGCTGCTGTACCTTGACCAAGACCCGAGGTGCCTACAGACCACACAGACCCACGGCCACTGGAAGAGGAGCGTGTGTCAGGTCCCTAACGGCTTCTCAGGAAGGACCTATAGGCACTCAAGCATGCTGGAAGGGGAGGATGCCGTGCTATTAGTCATTAGAGCACATGAGCAGACCTGGGCCTAGGGCGCTCCTAAGATGGTTATATCCATGCGACCTCTGTGCTGCATCGACTGCCTGCTGGAAACCCCCCTCAATGCCCCCCAATGTGCTATCTGCCCTCTGTCATTCAATTACCGCTAACATCTCAGCTATTAGCGCGGGTGTCCGGGTGACACCCCGCGGACAGCGGCGGGGTGCCATAATGGATGGTGAGTGTGGGGACAGGACACGCTGGCTGCGTCACGCCCCGCAGATCAATCGCTCCCCAGTCATTAGTATGGGGGTGACTGGGGGGGGTTTGGACACTTCACTGACAGTGAGATACGTCATACTCCAAGTGCAGCATCCACGTTGCTCAGAGGCTCACTGGACGCCTTCCTGGAAGCGCGGCTTTTGTTCTCTGAACTCTCCCTAATCCCTTCTTGCTAGGTGCTGTCCCCCAGTATCGTCACACTCCGTTTCCGCATGACATTCTCGCTGTCTTTTGGGTTTAATTTCCTACGGTAAATGCTACAGCTGTCAAATCCTCCCCTGCGCCCTCCCCCTCTGGACAGACGTGCCCGTCTCCTTCCATGGAATTAAATTCCGTCAAAATTTGCCCATTGGACATTAATTAATTACTGGCCTGTGTGAGGCGTGTCTGACGAGGGCGTCTGCCATATTGAGAGGTCATGTGCGGTTAGATAAACACTGACAGAGATGTCAACCAAAATGGCAGGGAGCGTGTGGCTTGTACACAGGTTCCGCTTCCTGTTGCATTACTACATTCTTCAACCCATAATGGACCCATGCTGAGATGCAGCTCCGGCCAAAAGCGAGTAAGACCTAGACGCGGCAACCCAGACAGTGCCTCAATCCTGTGAGTGACGCCAGCGAGGATGAGCTTAGCAGGGGTGCCAGTGACACACCTGCAGATGACGGTAGCCAGATGTCCTGGCACATGTCCCTCCAGTGGCACCGATGGGACGCTCCCGCTTCACCTGAAGTTCCCAAAGAGGAAGCACCTTCTCAGATCTGCAGCGATCATCTGGTGCCAGCCTTTCCTGTTCCCTCTCAGACGCTCCGTCGACTCCCTTGGGGCGTCATTAGCTTTGCGTGTCATCTGAATTTTACGCATATGTCTTGTCTGGCTTCCAAGCTGCCCCTCTCCACCAAACACATAAACACCCCACCAATAACGGTAACGGCAGAGAAGGAACATTCCTGGGTTTCACCGTCATGATTCCCCCGTCACTGTCTTCCTGAACTGTAAGCGATTTCACAAGAGCTGCATTAACGTGTCTATGTCGCATCACGTCTTAGGAAACTCCTGGAATCACTCGATTTCTGCATTAGCGCGCTCGATGGTCTGTCCACAGCGCCGGAAAATGGTCATGCAGAGCAAATTCACGGTAGATCGCACACCACTACCAACTCGGCAAAAAGCATTTTTAACACACCCAGCCCTGCGGCAAATCTATAGTGTCATTAAGCTTTCATTACATATAAAAATGCTGAGCATTGGTAGAATTGCCCATGGATATTTTTTTTTCCATCCGAGCATTTAATTACATTATTAGATAAGTTATTAAGTATAATTAACATGTTTGAGTATGTGCTTATCATTCTCAATGCTTTATTTTTCATTTTGGTGTCACAACACCCAAAGATTAACGCCACCCTTTCTCTGAAAATATATTTTAGACCAAGAGGCAATCAATAGGTTGCTGTTTCACAGTCTGTGCATCGTAATAAGGTGGCAGTAGTGCACAGGAATTCATTAATTACTAACCAAACATGAGGAAGGCTGTGACGGGAAATGCTCAAGTGTTTTTCCATTGGGAGTTTTCCATGATGATTTTTGTCCTCCAACAGCATTTCGTTAACTGGTAACTAAATCCACTGATATATGTATCCAACATCAAAACACAAACCATAGCCCAGTACCAGGTATATCTGCCAAAATAAGTTCATTTGACTTTAGGATGATTACACGTAGGCTTATTCGTCTAGTGAAAGTACATTTATATATTTTGCCACTTCACAAAAACATGCAGTAGCTCATTGTAGATTAAAAAAAATCTACTACATAATTCAATAAATGGACAGGTCTCCATGACAACCTCTCTCACTCTTCTTCTGTCTCTAAACTTTACAGTATATGGATTTCATAGAATAAATTTCAGAATTAATTCTGTAGCCTTGACACTTAATTACTTGCAGCGCATGAAGGTCATCGTAGGCGTCTCTGACATGGAACAGAGTTGTGTAGATCTATTTGATTCAGTCGGATCGCAGTGTGCCCATTTATGTACTGCAAATCATTAGAGGATATATACATTCAACAGATGTTATCACGCTACACTGTATCAACTTTAAGATTTCACTCAAAGGTTATGCAATTTAACATTGATGTTTGTCAAAAAGTCCACTCATACTAAATGAGTTGTAAATACAAATGATTTGTGTAATCCTGAGGTTGTGAGAGACTGATTCCACTACACTTACATGCACACACCCAGGCGTGTTCCAATACACAGCCTGCGGAGTGAAAAACATCACCAAACTCAGACTGATTGCCACACCACCTCCAATATTTACATACCCGTGCCAATAGACTGATTTGAATTTTAGTGAGATTAACTAATCGGTCCGAGAAAATGAGCGAGAAGATTTGATTTGAAATTGAAAGGAACATTTTCTAAATTAATGGCGTACAAATGATGGAGGTTAGAGGGAATTAATGCAAGAAGTAATTATACAAGGCTGACTTTATGGTATATTTACAATGGCCAGTCAAAATTAAGCATAGTCACTGTTTAGATTAAAGCAACCATATTTCAAAATGACAATGTGCGAGCTAAGGAGGAATGCTTCTTAGCCTTTATCAATTACATATACACGAAGAAGGCAAAGTACCATTAAAAATGGGAAATGGAAACCAGACGACTGCCAGAGAAACATGAGACGGTGAGAAGTTGGGAACAGAGAAACGAGCAGAATTACGTTCGCGGTGGAGTTTGATCAACGGTGCTCCAGCTTTGAGGCGATCCAGGGGTGCAGAGCGAGGCTGCTGGCACATGCTAGAAACCCACAGGCCCCAGCCGGTCAGCGGACAGTGACCATCATTCCCGGGG
>JAODUD010000039.1:12260906-12279767 GCA_026784285.1 Stomatorhinus walkeri | reverse complement strand
CTATATTCTGATCCTGTCAGGTCACATCTGCTTTTAATACCCAATCCCCATCTTCTCCCCCAGCCAAATCGTCATTGAGAACCATGGGAACGTCCAGGTAGTCGGGGAGTATTTTTGGATCCAATTCCCTCCTCTTTCGAGCGTTTTCTGTAGCTACAAACTGTCTGACCCAACAATAGCCACCGCATCCAAACCCAAAGCCCGCGGTACCATTTCACTGGAGGCTCTGCTTCCAGGCCGGCCTGCCACGGGATTCTGTGGCGTCCTTGTTCAACCATCTGTGCTGGCCACTGTGGAGCCGGCATAAATCGGTGTTTGGTGACACGAGATCGAGCGAGGGACCCTCGTTAAACGCACATCGTCCCTGTCTCATCAGTATCACTCGACTGGGTAATTATTCCTCCTGCTTTCTCTGGGGGATGAATAAGCAGAGAATTGGTGACTACAGCTTAGCGTGTGTTTAGGGGCCGGTTCATTAGGGGTGCTGCTAATGAAGCGGGTAAATACGACACCTCGGGGACACACCGCTGGACAGATGTGTGCTCCCGACATGGGCTCTGCGGCGCCGTCCCTAACACAGCGCTGTTGTGGATATTAATCTGTCTCGCCAGCGCTCACGGTAAATGGGCCCCGAGGCACCGCGAGCCAGGCTCGTATCCGTTAGCGGCTCGTATCACGGGCCGACAGGTGCCCTCCGCAGAGAGCCGGCCCGCCGCGCCGCCGGCGACCTCACGTTCTCACCTAGGGGACCGGCAGCATCTGAAACGGGAAGCAGATGCCGGGAATGCAGGGGATGCGGGCCGCCTGTCAGAGCGTGTCGGCGGCGAGGGGCGGCAGAAGATGTGTCTGTCATGTCGGGATGTTTTACGCCGGGTATCAGATGGCCTTCTGAGCCAGAATCTCAGAGTTCCATCTTCCGGGCAGCACTGTGCAGCCATCCAGGCTGCTGTGGCATCACCGTGCAGCCAGATGGCAGGACCCATTCTGCATCAGCACAGCACCTGCCCCCCCCCCCAACGCCACCCATTAAATTTTAGTTTTAACACGCCTTAGAGCCTCATTAGTGCAACACAGATACAGGGAGGGAATCTGCTTCTGTGTCACACAGCGGAGGCCATATCAAGAATGGCCCCTCTCTGCCAAGAGACTTTTCTCGAAACCACGAACCGTTTCTACGTTTTTGCTTATCGACACACCGAGCTGTGACTTAAATGCATAGCTTATTTATTTATTCACTTACACATGAAAATTGAACGAAAACACTGACGATGGACATTTTTGGTAGCGACATGTGAATCCAGGGGTGGATTTCAGAAACAATGGTGAAAATAACATACCAGGGTAACGGCATGGCACCACTTACAAGTCGCTCACGTCCGTGGTCAATAATTTTGGATCCCTCACCCTTTCACTCTCGCTTTTGCCTCTTCCCAGTTTGGGTTCAGTCAGTCACTCTGCATCGCGAGTTCACTGCTGATCAAGTCATTTGTCAGAGGATCATCTGTGATGCCCTAATTCAGTGGTGAGAGTTATCTGCCTGTCCACCTTCACGCACTACTATGAGAAGCCATCCAAGAAGGGGATTTTTCTGACATCCAAAGCTTAACCATGCAGAACCGTGTCCAAGCTGTCAGATAAACTCTGAGATCCTCTTAGTGACACGCAGAGGCAGCAATCTACACATTATTCCAGATTAAATCAATCCACTAATATGCGACTGGGTTATACAGCTATACTTGCATTGTTCAGGAAACAGATATTGTGTTATACCTAAATTACCACCCACTCCACATATATCTCAGCTCCGGACAGAAGAAATAAATTATAAATTGATGTACTCAAACAACTGTCAAATACGTTTCAGCTCTGTTGTTTTAAAATGTCAGTGAAGATAAAAATATATTTGCCATATTATGACTCAGTATTCGGATTTGCATGGCTACTGTGACACTGTCCAGTGACACCATAATTACCACCTAGTTTTACAACAACAGAGAACAAACAGAAAATGACAGTGAGAAAAAAAACAGCACTTTATTACACTAAAATTAGATTAAAACTCTCCTAGTCTCTTCCTTGGCATTGCTGATTATCTCAGAGCTGAGCAGAACAATCAGAGGGAGCTGTTTGTAACTTCTTTATTCTTTCCATATGGCGTCGCTGAAACCATAAACCTGCTATCTGAAGGTCCATCTGGCGCTTTCAGCGAACGCTTTTTTCGGTACGTTTGAACTTTCCCATTTCTGCACGTTCCCAAAACTGTCGGATAAAAAGGCACCGTCGGACTAATTAAAGTATAATTTAAGAATCGACCACAGTGATAGGGATTTTAAGGAACGCAAACAAACAAACAAACCAGAGAAATCTTAGGCTTGTGATAAATACAGGGTGTTACAGGGTCCCCGCGGTGAGTGATGATACTGTGTGCTGTATCAATGAGAAAGATCCGTTTGTGCTCTAATTAATCACAGCCATACCTAGTGTGGCACTGGGCCGAGTCCTGGCCTTTGCTACCCTGGGCAGATTAATTGAAGCATGATGCCATAAATGAATCACACATGGCTGCTATACCTCAGCTCAGTGCAGAATAGAAAGGAAAAAAAAAACCAAACAAAACAGGAAGTGTTTTTTCCTCATTTTACAAACTTCCTTAATGATATTTCAGTTTATACACAAAGTCAGAACTTCCGTCTACTGGTACCGTGAAATCCACGCGTCCCCTCGCTGTCCCACCCTGCCATGCACATGCCATGCTCAAATTGATCGCCGAGGTCCAGTGGAGCGAAAGACGGCACACCTGTCTGCCTCCCTGTCACACGTTGCGATTGGGAAAGCAGAGCCCCCTCGCCTGTTAATCGGTGGGGGCCACGGAACGCACAGCCGGCCCGGAAGAAGGAGGCCGCTGACGGAGGCTGTCCCATTAGCGCCAGAACTGGGAAGTTGGTATCACTCTTTGCGTGAATGTAGGTGCGCAGCAGTAATAGCTGTGTAAATACACATTCTAATACAACTTTTATTATTACAAAGGGGGCTTGTGGTTAGACTTTAATGACGGCTTAGGTTTGCTGTGCAACTGTGCTGCTTATCTGATTACAGTGTGATTACAATGGCACATATAGAAAACCATTTAATATAACAGCACAGTATATAATTTCCTTACTATTCAATTTATTTCACGGCAGACTGCCTTGTCTAAAGACAAACTCACGCCCCATCTATAATTTGATCTGTTCCTTAGAAGTATGCATTGTGTACAGTCCACTCCTACACAGAGGTAAGCTCATAATTCTAACAATTAATTAAGTCGTCAGCCAGTCAACTTTCTACTTGTTGCCCAATCAGATAAGCAATTCCCTGGTCTGAGAAACATCTCTGCTAAGATCAATGGAGCTGTTTGCCTTTGTAGGGCTTCTAAAAACGCACATAAAAGAGAAAAAAAAATCATAAACCAGTAGTTAGAAATACTTGTGTCCCAAGAGGCAGTGGAGATTGTTTCATTGATTCAACAGCTTCAAATTCCTCTCTAAGCCCAAACGCAGGGTAGAACACACACTGCGTGCATGAAAATAAAAACTGACTAAATTGCAGAAATGAGCAAACTGTATATAGTTTATGGTGCTGTGTGCTTTACTGGACCTACAGATCCTGTGCCTGCTGTACTTTTAAGCTACATTTGATAAAGCTATCTACAATGCTAATAAATGTAAATGTAAAATCTGTCCTTCTGCAAGGATTGGATTAGGATTTATTTCAGTGAACTTTTATTAGGAGAATTTCCTTTTAAATTAAATGTGCACAAATCTTTGGATAAAAATGGATTTGAAGTGTAATTTTACCATCATTAAATGCAAGCTTTTTAACTTGACTTATTTTACACTTCCACAAAAGGGTATATGGGAATATTCGCTTTAAAAATATATATTTAAGTGAAAGAAAAAAACAATTAAAAGATAAACATTTTATATTTGAACAAATTCCAGAAGTCTTGGAAAATAAATCATTACGATAAACAGAAATATTTCCATAATGCAGTACATACTGTTATTCTGCGACTTAAAGTGTAGTATCATTTATTTGTTTTATATTTCATATGTCGTTGAATAAAAAACGAGTAAACAAATAATTTGTACATGCACCAACTGCGCATAAACATACACCAAGGCCAGCGATGTATTAAGAGCATTTGTTCGTTCTGTGGGAACCAGATGCCGCCGTCTCGCCGCTGAGCAGTGCCGCATGCTACCACGCGTCTTATGTCACCTGTGCCATGGGAAACAAATGCCACAGATGCAAAACGGTTCCTTGGACACCAACGAGGTGACTTTTCAAACAACAAAGGCATTGTTCCCACTGCACATTCCTGTGTTCACTGCAATAAAGGCGCAGAGATAATGTGCTCCAGTGCACGGCCAGCCGCCTGCGTCAAGATGTCCATTCACACGCACACGCACATCCGATCTCCGGCATCTCACCTACCGACGTAACCTTTCCTCCTATCTTCAGAAGGGATTTTCTCATGAGTATCTAGTTGTTCCTGGCTGAAACATGGAATCGGTTATTACCATTGTCAAGGCATGTCGGGGGAACCAACGAAGCCAGAAATGCGGGCCGACACCGATCCTCCGCCAAGCGTGAGCAGACCCACAGCTAAGACCCAATGACGGACTGGAGAAGGTGGGATGCTATGAGAATGGGGCCCGTGATTAGCGCCCGATGAAAAGGCGAATACGCCGCTGTCACTTTTTCTGTAGGCTTAGCGGCCGTGTGCTATGCAGGAACATGCCTCAGGGGTTTGGGACTGGCCCACATCCAGTCGAACTGATAGGTTAACAAGAAGAACTTGTTTTTCTTTTTTATCAATAGGCTCTTTATGCTTTCTGTGATGACATGGGGAGCTCACATATACAGCTTGTGTTCATGTCCCGCAGCCATCAAAAGATCTCACCACACCGGCTTGGCTTTCCCTCACCCCGCAGTACACATCACATCTTGTGTAAGTGACATCCATACTGAGGTTTTGTTATCGTTATTTATTTTTTCCTTAAGATCTGTAGTGTTCACCGATCTGATGAGCACAGGTCTGTCTGCGTGACAATAGAAACGTTTTGGTTTTTTTGTCCTCATAATCCTCATAAGAAACACCCTAAAAGCTATTTTGTCACTGAAACGTTTTTTTTTTTTTTTTTGACTGTTTGTTTGGCCGTTAGGTGAGAGACGCCTCAAAACAAGCTGACCGTGCTGATGGTGTCAGTGAGAGACGCTGGCAAACCGGTTTTTAACGGCGTTTAATTACTATCTGTCACCCGGAATGATCACATTTCAGCCCGCTGCACTTTCATTGTTCCCCAAATATTTTCTCGCAAGTAGCCAGAAGACAACTGGGCTGCCCATCCTGGTAACGCGCTCAATGGAGACGCGTGTTTAAAGTTACATGCCGCATCTTGCCTTTCGAAAGGCGACACGATGCTGAATGAATGAATACTTCATTTTTTTTTTTGAGCCTGTCTTTGGTTTCTTTTACACATACTTGTTTTTGTTGGCTGAACTGATTTGTTTATTTAATCTCCCTTAGTAAAACTCCCCTTAGCTAACTGCTCATTTTTATCGAGACAAGGCGGTGACACCTTTCAAGAACGGAGAGAAAAAAAAGATTGACTGAAAAATAGCAAAGAAACAAATAAAACTCAGACTCTGGGGCAAACTTCTAACAAGTAATCTACAATCACTCAAAGTGGAAAGCTTTAAAAACGATAATACCAGACATTTTCCATATGATATAAATTCATCTGCCATTTGAATTAAGAAGTGTTTATTTTTACTACAGAGCTTATTAAAATAATCATCTCTGAGACTCTGCAGTCTGTAGTACATATTTCCTCAGATGATTCATATCAAAATGCATTGTTTGGCATTTAAAGGCCAGCATTTCAGCAGGAGATAGCTATCCAAATAACACTAACATGCTAATGTTGCCTAAATGTCTCTCCAGTCTAATTGCATTGAAATAATTCATTAGTAATTTTTATTTTATTACAAATTGTTAATTTTGTAAAAATAAAAAGAAACAGCCTTTCATTTCTGCTGCTTGTCGATTGAGTCATTCTGCTCAAAATCCAGGATTGCGGGGCGTGTGCAAGGTGTCCCCTCTGGGCAGACGGCTGGTCATCGCAGTCGCTCAAACTGTCACATGGCAGAGGTGCGGTTTGACCCCAGCACCAGGCCGCGCGACTCATGAACTGGCTGGGCGTGAGAAGTATGTACTGAGTCTAGAGAATGACGTAAACCCACATCACTGAGACTGAGCGTAGGAAAAACCCTACCTACCGTGAACATACAGCACACTGCCCAGACAATAATGTCTCTTTATCTGAGAGCCAGGTAGGTGGTTTAGGCACAGCGAGAACAGTAACAGTATTAACAAATTAGCTTTGCTTTCAACTGAAAACAGTCTCCCTTTTTAACACTTACTGAGTGCTGCTTTGTACCTGCAGTACTCCACTACTATAACAATAGTGCGACAAAGCGTTCGAGCACGCTCCATTTTCTGGCCCTTTCCTGCACTTCCCGAAACCTCACTTGCTTGTCAGAAATGCGGCTGAATCTAAATGTGTGTTCTTGGTGAGATTTCTGCTGCGGAGCACTCTGCAGCTGATAACCAGCTAGACATAATTTATTTACATATATATATATATATATATATATATATATACACACACACACACACATATAGGTGTGTGTGTTTGTGTGTGTAATGATTATTCCACAGCCTTTCATTAAAAACAGACACCAGCGAAAGCAGGAGGGAAAGTGAACGGGCTTGTCAGAACATTCCAGAGACGGAACGGAACATTAATGGCCCTGACATTCCATCACAATACATCAGTGTTCCGAAACAATAACCTTAACAATAAACAAAGGAGAGTAATGGATTTGTGAACTTCAGTATAAATAAACAGCATTAAAATGGCTACAAAGCCTTGCTTACTATCACTCGTGTTATGGAACCTATTCATTACAATGCATAAAAGCATATTTGAAGTTACTCTGGTTGATCTCGGCAGGAGCAGTACTGCGTGGAGCTCCTGGAGGTGAAGCCTACCATAATCCAGTTAAACACTTGTGAAATCTCTCACTACAGTGACAGTGTGAGCCACCTCCGTTAAATGTTGTTAAAAACTGCCCCAACTTGGTAGGCGTTTTCATTCATTCCAACGGTAAACGGACACAGACAGGCAACACACGTTTATTACAGAGCAGCACTGCAAAGGAGAGAGTGTTTGCAAAATAAGGAATTTGCCCCCTACCCCCCTGCCCAGGACAGGTTTCTACCCCTCAGGTAACCCTCATGAGCTTAATTTCTTTTCCCTCTCTTGTCCTCTGGGGGGTGTCTAACATTCAACCCTGTACTCTCTTCTTCCCTTCAATCACAGGCCAGGCCCTCCCCCGATTAAAAATTGAAGTGTCCCAAATGTGACTATGTCAGCCGGATGTCATAATGAAACAAGGCTTACATCCATTTCACGCAGAGCTCCTGTTTAACAAACTACTGTACTAATGTGACATGAGTCCTGTCGATATTTTCTGGGAGCACATTGTCATTCATGTCTAGCCTGTGGGATCCCATCACATTGACTATGCATGACACACAGTGTTTTTCGCTCAATGTACACCCCCTACTCTCCCCACGCATTTGTAATTTTTATTTTTACCTATCTGATATTGCATTTTATTTAAAAACATCATACAAAGTTACCAGTAATAGTAAGTGCTCTTCTAGTGCACGCGCCTCACATGACAGGAAATGACCCAGTGGGACACTAGTCTGCACGCAGCAGATTTACATCAGATGGTGTCATAACGTGTGGCCACAGCCCAAATTTTACACCTTGTTTTATTGACAAACAACCCGGTTTAAAAGCTGCAGTGGAGCTCCTTGGGAACATCTTGCTACCCTGACCTGCCCGCTGGAGGACAGACGCTTTGTTGGGCTGGTGAGAAGCTCTGGAGTGGGGGCGAAGTACAATAAAAAGTAAATTATCACGATAATTCAGTTCACCTCAACGGAGGCCCGGCCCCATCAAAGGGGAGCCTCTGCAGTTTTACTGAACCGTAAAGACTTCAGCGTCCTGGTGAGCCGAGACAGCCCTGAGCCCTACCAGCCAGGGCAGGCGGTCGCTTTAACACCATTACGCAGATAAGCAGTAGCGCTGGTGCCAGTCATACAGCGAGACGGCAACTGGGAGCCGCTAACGTCGCCGCAGCACGTCGACGGATGTCCGAGAGGTAAACAGCTTCCTGTCACTGCCTACCTACCCTACGCCCCCCCACCCCCCAATGTGAGACAGTCAAACCGTCGTCACGTAACTCTTAACCATAATGTATTTTCAGAGCGGGAGCAAGATTTTAAGTACTAGCAGATGGAAAATAAATGCCTGCCATTTAAAGAAAAAAAAGTATCATATTGCCAACAGTTCATGAGACTATTATGGTGCTTTCTGTGGGGGCGTTTTATATTTCATAGCATCGCACATCCATGTTTTGTTTTATTTTTTACTAGAAATATACATTATATATTAATGTATTCACGCGTTAATGAATTAAGGCATTTCCTTTCCTAATTGAAACCAGTGGTTCCATAAAAAGCACATGTTTTGCGACGTGATTATGATGGTTTGCATACAAAAGATCTAAGGTTAAGGTTGTCTCTGGCTGTGAAAGACCCAGAAACATGCCACGTCATTCTCTCATAAAATATTGATGTCAGAAGGTGTTACCCACCTTATTTTTTGGCTTTGAAAGTTTCTCAAGGGATAATAACATGTGCAAGCTTTCTGAAGTTACAGAAGACACATCGTGGCTGAACTTGAATAAACTGACATATTTTGCATCCTAATTTAATTCATGGTTTTCAGGTGGTTTTCTGGTGCTACGTAACACTGTCAGAACATTTTCCTTTCTCACAAACCAGCCCTTTCAATGAGTTTATTGCCAACATTGAAGCTCCTGACATATACGTACCAAGAGTATAGAGAATCGCATTCCTGTTAATAGATGTGCCTATTCAAGGAAACATTAAATTATCACAAAGATGGGATATATTTTAAGTAAGCCAGTCCATCAGAAACACAGAAGGCTGTCATGGATAATGTTGTCCTCTGTCGAGAGATTTGCCATCACGAAAATGGGGCTATGATCAATCCCCTTCTGTCGATTTGCACAGCAGTGTTTTAACAAAGTTCCTCCCTCCGAACTGTGATCCTACCTCAACATCTTGACACCAGGAGTTGCCGTCCATCTGTCTGTCAGCCAGCTTAAGGCCTCATTTCTCTGAGTGTACATTACTCGTATATAAATGGAAAGTGCTTGACCCCCTGAGTCATAATTTACTGTGAGGCTTTAGGCTCTCTAATGGTTGCTTTTCCTTAAAAGTGCAAGCCTGAAGAAACACCAATATTTTATGTCAAACGGACTCTGGCTTGTACATCGTGGCGGGCCAATGGATGAGTGGCCGTGTGTGTGTGTGTGTGTGTGTGTGTGGGGGGGGGGGGGGTGTAGGGTTTAAGTAGTGAGGCGGTATTACCGAAATAAAAGTGCGTTGTGTTTCTATAGAGAAACCGTTGCAGTGTTACTCCCGCCGCCCCGCTTCGCAGTGTTTCGGTCTATGATTCTTTGATTGACATCAGCTTGCAACAAAGTATCAGCACGATGCCTCTATCATGCCTGGAGTGAAATGCTGTGAAAACTAAAAAACCATTACTTTAAACCCTATAAAAAAGTCTACTATTTAATTATTATTATATTAAATACTGTCATCTGGTTTCAGGGAAGTGTTTATCAAGCCTTCATCTCCTGCAGTAACACACACATTTCTATCGTTGTTTTTTTTTCCTTTGTATGCTGTCACTCAAATTGAGGCTATTCTTTCCTAAATAGCTTTAACTACTTTTTATTAGCGTTTACTATTATAATACGGTTACTGGAGGCGTTTATATTTGTGTTCTCATTCATAATTCACTTTCACATCAATTAAACGGGTTCATTAAGCAGCTGTAATTTAACAATGTAACACAAGTAGTCAAGACTTCACTTTTTGGTTAATGTCCTGAACACAGCGCCTTGTACTAGCCTTTGGGTATTGAAAAGGACCCGTATGGGATAATCCTGCAAATATTTCAGACAGAAATATGTCTGGACTTGCAGCATAACATCATCACAGTCTATCAGGTGCACATCTCCTCTCTGTTTGATTTTTAAGTTACATGAAGATACACTTGGGAGGATTTGGGAAGTCAGCGTGACGGGCCGCCATCTATGATTTGATATTGGCGTGATAGTGGCCTTTGGGATAAATGCAGTGTACAAAAGGGGGGAGGGGCTTTCTGTTCACCATGTTGACTGTAACTGACCCGCTCTGCACTGCGCCAACACAAACTGACTCACTTCTTGGAATCTTTCAATTTGCCATAATAAATCATGGTAGGAAGTGGCGGGAGCCCTTTCTGCTGAGGGTCTGAAATTGAAGCTGTTGCCGTGCTGGGTCGCCGCTGGGGGGGCACACTCACAGAGGACCCGCTCCCCAAGGGTTTCTCTGACATGTGATCCCAGATGAACAAATCGGGTGGATGTTGTTCACAAGTGTGACCCCCTCTGCTCGAGCGCACATGAGACAGGGGGACAGAGACATGGAACCAATGTCACAGATGTCATTAAAGGCGTGACGGACTTACCACCTTCCCCTATCATTCACTGTGTTCACGTTAAACAGAAGCTGAGATATCCCACTGGCGATATCTTTCAGTATCTATACCAAACAAGCAGGCTATTCTCAAGCACCAGGTGCTGGCCAGAGAGCCGTCCGGCTGTCGTTCGCTAAAACTTAACCCGGGCCTAACGTATTTTTCTTAAATGTAACACGATAAAAGTTACTTGAGACTTCACGGTCCATACCGCAACTGGAAACACAGATGAAATCGAGTGTGTCACCCTGCTGTAATGCAGACAGAATGAAAACAACCAGCCCGGAAATTTATCTCGCAGGTGTTGTGGCATCTTGCAGGTGTTGCCCTTTGTTTATAGACTGTCAACATTCTTAAAAATGTTATGGATTAAATGGAAGCATTACTGAATACCTGGATTACTGGATGTGTAGTTAAATGCAGCAAAAAATTAATTATACAGGTGTCTGCTTTCAATTTCCTGAAATGTTTTACGTGTACGTTGCTAAGAATATAAAAAGTAATGTCAGTCGGTATCATATTGTCAGTTTTGGGTAAATCAGATGATCCTCTAGAATATCAGCAACAGCATACAACTGAGTCATATATTTATAAAAATGTGACAAGCAGTCTGGAGAGAGAACAAATGGTGTGACTGGTTCCACCTGCATGGAAGTTGTGTCTGCCACACATATCTAAGGATCAGTGATTATCCTGATGGCATGAATGTGTTTTAAAAACACGTTGTTTTTTTTATTTTTGGACCTTGGTGTTTTTTGTTCTTTTGACGGCCAGGTTACGTCGGCATCTGGAACGACGGTAGTGGATACATCTCCGATCCGACTGTATCCCGGTTTACACCCACCGAAGTACCCTAAAGTAGCACTGAGTTCAGGAATAATCATTAACGATTAGCTTTTGACAACAAAATAACGGCACAAGAAAAAGGAGGGCCTGACACAGTATTCCCTTTTTAAACTATTGGTCATTTAATCCTGCTGTGTTGAGGGTGATTTTTTTTAACAAAATCCCAATCGGCAGACGGAGTTTGGTACCGCCCAGCTAGCGCCCCCCCCCTCATCTCCCACCCTGGGACAGCAGTACTCATTAGCACCCCCCCATCTCCCACCTTAGGACAGCAGTACTCACTAGCGCCCTCATGTCCTATCCTGGGACAGCAGTACTTATTAACACCCCCTCATCTCCCACCCTGGGACAGCAGTACTCACTAACGCCCCCCCATCTCCCAGCCTGGGACAGCAGTACTGCGGCACCCTCACCACATCTCCCACCAGGCTGTCGGCAGCACTGAACCACCTCATGCCCGAGATGTGAGGTCAGGAGCTCTGCTTGCCCAACGGCTCAGTTACGGCCAGCTAATCCACTGAGCGTGGTATCGTAATTCGACCCTACACCCTGCTCTCCCCATTAAAAGCCAGTAGTGGTGGGTGTGCTCTACCAGATAAGAAGTGGTGAGTAGGCAGGCAGGCGTAAGATCCACACACAACACTTTATGTTTTAACGACATGATAACGTGACTATGGCTGCACTGCTACGAGGAGAGGAAATCGGCAGCATGCGACATTTACGTTCACTCTACATGCAGAGCGGGATGTGCGAGCGACGGGATAGCTCGCGGTCAGTCGCGGCCCTGGTGAACGAGCGAAAGCCTTCAGCCCGGGAATGCGATTCAAGTTAAATTAGCCGACTGGGACCCAAACAGAAAGCAGAGACGGAACACTAAGTTGGCCCCTTTGCCAGGCTGGAATTCTGCTCCAGGGTTTCCTGACTGCACTATTAAAGAGCACAAAACAAATAAGAACTGCCGGCCTAACCTTACACAGGCCCATAAAATCTCAATCAAAATTAATCCAGTCACATGTTCCCTGATTTAGGAATTATTTTCCTGCCAAGAAGAAAACAAAACTCGACACATTCATTAATAGCGGCAAACGCTGGAACGCTTTCTGAACGCGTTCCCTTGGCTAATGGAAAACACCAGGTTTCTATAACGATAAGCATGACTCGGCCCGTGATTCTTTATGAAGCGGCTTCGTGAAAATTAGCGTATTCTGCTTGCTGACGCAGCAACGACCGAATGCATAGATCAAACGCACAAAAGTGAACTTAGAAAATAAAATATTGGCTGTGAATCAATTTACTGATGCTGAAGCAGTGTTAATATACTACATTTGTAAAATATACAATTCAGGAAATAAACAGCCTAAAAGTACAGCATAATTTAAACCGGTTTGTCATAAACTGTACGTATATAAATATCTATATATTTAATGTTATGACTTATCATAAAGTAGGTTATATGATTTGCATGGTTTTGGACCTTGTTTACAATATGGAAAAATGTAACCCCTGCCCGTATATAAAATGACTGAGACGTCCAGTCCGTGTTCATATTTGACTATAAATTGTTTTAAAATGTTTTAGTTTTCTTGGAATATGAAAAAAATTTATGATTTTAATAATTTAATAATTTACAATGTTTCAGTGAATCCCAGGCCAGATTGTGATGAAATACCAAACACACTCATTCAGCCCGAACTGGCAGTTCATTTAGTCACAATGTGTTCTTCCTACATATTTCATAGACACCTTCAGGCCAAAGTCCTACTTTAGATAACTTCTAATTCACTGAAGTATCTCAGTTCTGGTGAAAGACAGAGAGTAAAGTTTGCGACACAATGTGATTTTTAACCCATTCCAGCAGCTTCAATACAAAATGACGGCTAAGCAAGCATCTGTTTGTACAACACAACCGTTGTATTGGTATAACAGATTGAGAAATGGGCATCTTCCTCAGGGAAAGGATTCAGCACAAGATAAAAGGTACACTTAGATACAGCCAAGTTATATGATGAGGCATTGTGAGTTTCTGCTTTTAGGTAGTTTGTGTAAAGTAAATTATTTTATTTTTATTTTGACGACTGTATGCGAATTTGCCCTTTTAATTATGGGATGATTACGGGATTAGAGACAAATTACACTATTACATTTCAACAATATTGATTTCATGACCAGAATAAAAAAATTTGGGCTAGGCTTCATTCCGTGAGTTCGTAAAACCGAATCGCAATACGCTCTGCAAAGTGCTCCAAATGTACACAATTTATAGGCTATGTGAAGTTTCGGTTACACCTTCTTTTGTCTACAGTGCTGTAGTCACTCCAGCATTTTTCAGGTACTAAAATTAGTGCCAGTTGCCTACAGAGATAATGTGGTTAATCAGATAAAACCAGCAAACTCCATAAATTCTCCGTGTAACAAACGCCAGTGTTGAATCTGTACTTGGCTGTCACTCTGTTTCACCTCCTGTGGTGAATTATTTCTAAATTTTTAGAGGCAGGATGGAGGAGAATCAAATCTTTCCATTATTTGCCTCTAATGTTTTCTACAGTTTAGAGATGTCCTGCACACTGCCTTTCCCATCCCATAGATTTATTTTAGCGCTGGATGGTTTCAGACTCGTAGCGGCCACTTATCACGTTTATTTCACTCAATAAAACGGGCCTGTACTTATTATTGTTACAGTTAGATCAATTTAACTGACTTCGGGATTTACTGCTGGGTACACAAAGCAGAACTCCGTTAGGGGTTTAAGTGCGTGTGCAAATAAAATAAAAATGAACGGTGTATCACCATCAACGTGCCAGGAAAACAAGACACCATCTCAATAATTCACAAAAGCAAATCCTATTATTTTACCATATCAATTAAACCTTAAAAAGTACATCTAAAAGTTTAAGCTTTAGTTACTTCTCAACAAACATGATCAACTTCAGACGGACAGCCGACAGTGTCGAGTTTGATTTTGCAGCGACTTGGTTTAATTATCATTACACTGATTATATTTGCTCATTCCGACTGTCATTATAGTTCCTGTTTAAATAAGCCGAAACAATTAAACGGCCGCTTTAACCAGCAGCGGCGGACCAGCCAGATCGTATCCCGGCTCGGTTACTGGGTCTCTTAGGCACCTGGCGAAGCGGCGCTTACCTTAAACGGGCTGATCGCAGCAAAGCGCCTCCGGTGCGGTTTAGTCCTTGGGTGCGATGGACCCGACGCGCTTCTCCGCTCAGGAGCGCAACTTGACAACTTAGATACAGCTTGGGAGAGAATCAGCGGCACGGAGAAACTGCGGACTGCGCTCGGAGACAGAGACGCCCACTTCTCCGCTTCCTCTCCCCTGGAGAGCCTTAACCCTTCGCCAGCCGGTTAAGGATGTGCCGGCACAAGTAAAATCCGCTTCAAAACATTCCTCTTTTCTTCTCCGTTCTTGCTATCTGTAAAGCCCAGAGACGCGGTCAGCTCACTGAGTGAAAAGCCTTCAGGAATTCGTGAGCGAATCGTGAGTCAGCGATGCAACGGGGGACAGCAGCAGGACTGGCGAGGTGAAGGAGACTTCAATGTTGTAGGGACTGTGATCTCCTACTTGGATGGGATTTTCCTCCTGGGAGTATTTAGGCTAGTTTAACTACTGAGTAAAAAACAAGGAAGCAAACAAACAAAGTAGTAGTAATAACAATAGCATTATTATTATTATTATTTAAAATAATAATAATAATAATAATACATTATTATACATTGCATGCATTGAAATTTGCGTTAAGAGCTCTGTTAAGCAGGATAAGAAACAAAGACCTTCTCTCTGAGTGACAGCATACAAAATGACCCAAATTCACATTAATTATTAAAAATGTGTTAGTTCATTCAAGTTCAGCTACAGACTCTGCCTTCTATAACTTTAATGAACTTGCATGTGTTATAATCCCTTGAGAAACTTTAAAAGGCAAAAAAATCAGGCAGGGAAATATATTTAATACATGATAACAACAACAACAACAATAATAATAATAATAATAATAATTATTATTATTATTATATTTACACTAGATTTAATATTTCACTATACTTTTTCTTCTGAAACATGCAAACCAGTGAATATTTTTAATAATTGACAAAATTATCTGTCTGCTGCTCTGCAGACTCTCGCCTCGGGGGGCGGATGTATGGTACGCTGCTCACAAATGTACACCACAAGTCATCACACAATGATAATGATGTTTCTAAGCTTTGAACAGGTCCCCTTATTTAATATAATCAGGGCCTTGAGAGACAACACAATAGCAGTCCTTCCCCTAGCACTCTTCAAGCAGAACTGGTAGACTAGTAATACAGAGGCTACTACGGTAACTTTGGAAGTTTGGTGCTGTGTTTGCACATTTGTAACAGAGTAATGCATCTCGTATCCGTATATAGTAAGCAGACAAAATTATTTTGCATATCATACAATCAGGTATGAGATGAACATTGAGATAAGCGTTACGCTTTCTGTATGCAAATTCCTGGTTCAGTATGTGACAGGGTAATGTCAGCGGTGTTATTTTTATTGCCTGCGCGGACGGAAGGCCAGGGTATGCGCACCGGTGACATTGACTAGCGAGGGAGTGGATCTATGGAGCCGCCGGTGTTTTACGGCTCACATCCACGGGAGGCTGCGGACCTTGGGGGAATGCGTCTCAAAGCCAGATGTGCTCTCCTTACCAGGCACCCAGCGCTCAGTTTATCTGGAGTCACACCGCGGCGGAGTTCTGTCACCTGGCCGGCATAGCAAGCCACAGCTCTGCAATCATTCAGCGTCTTCCGTGTTTTGGAGAAAAAATACAAATGTTTATATGGTGCCACGCTGTCTTTGCAGGGGTCTTAATGGAAAGCACATCTATAGCTGTTTATATCTATAAAATGCTGAAGAACCAAAAATAAAAAACAGCTTTTGAAGCTGCTCTTTTCCTGCCGTTTAGTCATGTGGCTTTCGTTTGTGCATCTTGAGCTCAGCTGTGTGACCCCCACCAATACCCAACCCCCTCCACCACCCCCCTTCAGTACGCTTCATTTGCTTATAGCACAAACCTTACTGAGTAGCCTTTTGCCGCTGGGATTAGCCACGGATTTCCATCGGGGCCCAGAACGCCACACCACATCTGCTCCGAGTGTTTTTACAGATGAGTTTCTCGGCGGACACACCCTGATGCGCCTTTTGTGGTTGTTAGTAAGATGCCTGGTATTTTTTTTATCTGTTTTTTAAATGTCTTTTTTGCTACTGGGATTATCTTTGTCCCTAAATGGTCGTTACACCGATAGGGCTCCGAATGGAATACCCTGTGCTCCTTCAAACGAGCCTGTTCATTTGTTAATCTTCACATCCATAAAGTTTTTTTTTCCTCCAATAACTTTTATGTGCAGATTAATTAAAATACCAGCCAGCAAATTAATTCAGAGTAAGAATGACTTATTTAAAAAAAATCAGTATTATATAACTCATGGGAAATTAGCAGAAGATCTGTGAAATTTAGAATGTGAATGTTAGAATAGAAATGTCTTTGATGTGTTCTAAATTACATGTGTAATTTACACATAAGCATCACCCATCAAAAGTTAATTTTAGCCATTGTACAGCAGAGTTTAAATGGAGAGGAAAAATATATTACAACCTGTAAAAATTTAAATATAGCTTTGTACATGTTGTTGTTCCCAGCGAGGGGTCGAAAGACCACTCTTGGACATAAAATGGTAAATATATGGAAGTAAATATAGCTATTCATCTCCGCCAGCAACAAACTCAAGTTCATTAACTGCTAAATCCCACCTTTCCTGTTTCTATATTTTGCATAGAGTTCTAACATTTGCGATGTCATAGTGTAACATTTTCTAGTTACTATGGATGTAAAAAAAAACACACCCCCACAGATGGAAAAAAAGAGATTATTAAGGAAAATGTATTACTTTCCAGTTGATTACAACACCACTTACTTGCATAGTCAGAGCTGAATCACTCCTGTTCCAAGCATGATGGGAGGAGAAGTCATGTGGGAAAATTTGACGGTTGCTATGGTGATGACTAGTAAACAGAACTGCACTTTGCCTTATTAAAAATACAGGAATTTGAAAAGCTGACACAGAATGAAAACAACTGCTTAATGCCACCTAAAAATACTCCGAAACACCTACAGAATATTTTGTCTGTAAACACTTTTTTTTGCTACTTACTCCAAGCATCTTGTATTACACAAGAATATTTAGTGTAATCTCATTAAATAATTACATAAGTAAACATGGATTAGTGTAATAGGGAATAAATACTATTTACTGACAAAAAAGCTTAATTTCTCAAACTTAATTACTTGCTGTTGTACTATGCATTCATAAAATCCATTTTGGTTTGATGCATTTTATGATTTTATGGTTATTTCTTCTCATTGTTTACCTACAGCAGTCAACACAAACCTAGCAGAGGTGTTAAGAGTGAACCAGACGAAATTGAATATCAAACATGGATTCTACATACAAAATCAATCAATACCACACAATTATAAATAGCGCATTTGGTAGAAAAAATGAGCTCTCATCCATCTTCCCCAGAGTATACAGACCTTGGGAAAGTTAGAAAAAAATGTATGTGTGTATTATGTGAAGAAATATGTGAGACGGCTAGTGTTCTGTTAGATTTCGGGGTCATGACTGGTCGTGCTGTATTCTAAGGCAAATACACCTCACCTTGGGGACAGAACCCACCTGGAAAATGTCAAGATGATCGGGTAGGGGGTTGTAGGAATATGACTGATACACATAAAGCATTTAAAAAAAAAAAAACAGATATGAACATCTACAGTCTTCACCTGGCCCAGCTGTTCCACATGCTTGTTCAGCCAATATACCTACAATCATTTAAAACCAAAAAGAAGCTACATACCCAATAGGAGTCAACGTACCATTACTTCTGCAATATTCAAAATTATCCAGTTAAAACAGATGATCCATTTCTGCATTCAGGTAAAAAAGAATACAGGTACATCAATGAAAGAGATATACAGTGATAAAGTGAGAGACAGATAAAATTGACATACTCCTGATACGCCATATAATTTGCACTGTGACAGAGATGATAAATTATAAATTCATCTAAAATGATTTTAGGGTCTCCTGGAGTCAAGCCAGGATAAGAAACGTAGCTTTAAAGTCTTTAACAGTTTTGTTTCCTGTAGGCATCACACATATTACCACGACACAATAAAAACTTTCAAAGTAAATTTAAACACAAGTTTATTGAGTACAGGAATGTAGCCCCCTCCGC
>JAODUD010000039.1:12248137-12260896 GCA_026784285.1 Stomatorhinus walkeri | reverse complement strand
TCTTCCCAATCCATGGCCCCCTGTAGCATAATGTCCCCCGAATGAAAAGTGAATTCTAAATCTCTCAGCAGCGGCCTTCTGACGTGACACTTTTAAGCACCGGACTGAGGCGTGTGCCTGGTTAATTGAACCATTTGCAAGTGGGATGGAAACATTTCATGGGCAGTGAGCCACTGAAATGCTTTATTTCTGGAGGAAGTGACAATGAAAGACAGCACCTGGAGACCAGGGGGGGTCACTGAGTCATAAACCTTGGGATGTGTTTAAGCTTTTCACTTCCAGCGACCATGCTTTCTCTCTCTTTATCATACTTACCTCTTTATTAGGTATAGCTTCTGACTGTATGTTGACCATTATTAACTTTTTTGACATTCCTTGACATCCAAAGTCTGTTTATTTAGGTCTATGGCAGGGGTAAATGTCATTTTATTCAGTAAATGCTACTGAAAGAAGAAAGTTCTGCAAAGACTTCCAGGACCAGACTTCTTTAAATAGGAACACCATATTGCCATTGCCATTGTAACGACTGCAGAGTCTTTTAACTGATTTTCTAATTGCGTTGAACGTATGGACCGGTGTTTGTTGATAAAACGTTGTCATGTTCTCTGCACACACCCCAGCTATTTTTCCGAATGCGTGAAACGTCAAGGCTGGAAACAGGAGTCAAATAAACTGTGACACGATGATGAATTCACAGCATGCAGTAAATCAAGGAAAGATTTATTTTGGAATGAGTTAAGTGCCGGTGATGGGTTAATAATTGTGAACCAAAATGTTATTGAAGCCCAGCGGAGTCTTGCTTTTTCCTTGATTTTTAGCATGCTGTGAAATGTATGTCATTTCAATCACTTCACTTGTTGATGTGGCTTCATTTGTATTATTTTTATATGCCTGTATCTTTACCGGTGGCCCAGGAATAGTAGCTCATAACAACAGAACATTATGGATCTCTTTCTTCCTTAGGCTATGTGCTCGGAAAGTTCAGCGCCTACGCTCACGTCAAATCTTAAGCCATCTCCCTTTCTTCTCCTAGCAGTCCTTCAAAGCGTTTGCTGCTCTATGTTCAGAGTATTTCAGGAAACCAAGAGCCCTGTATTATTTAAAAATGATGCTCTCATTTTAACATCATTGGGCGAATGGATTCACTCTTTTTCCCCATGTCTTATTTCAAAAGCAAATCCTTGATTCATGTACAGAGTAGATGAAGCATTTTATTTTGAACTTGATGTATCCATGTAGTGGGCAGACCAGCGTGCTTAACGAACTTGAAACCAGCCTGTTTGATCATGCATTGTCTGCTCCCAGACACCCGGCCCACTAGAATGCATGTGATAGCCGTTTGATACACTAAAATATTAATAGATGCAACCAGACCAAGGGAGATGGCATTATGTGTCTAAAAGGCTGTAACCGGCTGCTATTTTGTCTCTTATAAACCAGGAGCCTAATGCACAGGATTATGCAACATCTCGTCCATGAATAATCTGTGATGAAATACAGAATCAAGTGAAGATGAAAAAATGATAACTTCTGGATTTCTTTTGCCAAATGAAAATTGCGTATTCGTCGATATGTTAAGTTTAATAACATTATACAATGCAAGATATGTTTTATGATTAATTAAACCGCAGCATAAAGCGGAACAACATTTGTAACAAGGTGCCCCTTAACGTGGCCTGGCTGGAAAAACACATTCATATTTCTTGGTTCTTTCTCTTAAAGGTATAATTGCTTGTATGTGGTCTTATCATTTGCAATAATGATTATAATGATCAACTTTGAGTATTCATACACTAACAGATACAGATTCGGCAAGTAAAACACTTTTCCAACGCCTTATTTTTTGCTTTTTTTCTGCATTATTCTGAATGTAATGAAGATGGAGGATCATTAAACCTAAATGCCGCAACTGAGGAGTATCCTTCTCACTTCAGATGCCAAGCACAGCAGAAGGACGACGCAAATGAAGAAAAATACAACTTAGGACTAAAGTCAGTCATTAATCAGACATAAGTACTTATATTTGATTTATGTGACAAAGTCTAGAAAAGCACAACTGTGGTTGGAGCAGTTAGGGAAAGGAGTTGAGCTTGTGAGATATTTAACGTCTACCTCAGATGAACCTTCGCTGCGCTGTCTGCTCTCAATGTCAGCTTCGTACCGCAAGCAGCCCAACGGTGCCACGGAGTTTCTTTTCCAGACATGGCCGCAGAGACTGATTTACATTTTTTAAATATTTCCCAAGAATAAGCCCTTTATCCAGCCTGCTTACTTTCAGGTGACCAATTTGCTCATTATCACTGGACACAGCCAGACCTTTGTCATTATAAATACATCGCAGTCAAAGTTAATTTGCACTGAATGAAAAGGAGCTAAAGGTCATTTGTCTTCCATCTATCTATCTATAAACAAAGATTATTACTTGCACTGAAATATCTGCATTTTGCTGCCTAAAATGGCAGGACTTGCTAATATTTCATATTGCAAAAAATAGGTAAACCAAAGCATAGTTTCATATATTCTGCAAAATAATAGACTTACAAGAGCCAAGAAGTACAACACTATAAACTAGCAGCACTGTAAAACGATTGATTAGGTTTGAGGTGGCATTTTCTTTGTTGTAGAGTATACATACATACAAAGCTGGCTGCACTGATTAGCTCTCTGCCTCTCTTACTGTGTTTATGGAGCCGGGAATGTGGTTCTCATAAAACGTAATGGAATTAATAGCATTTGCATTACGCACAAATACTTTCAAGTATTGTCTAGGCCCACATTACTGACGGGCCTACTTCCTCGATTAAGGAAACGAGTTCTGTCATTAGGTTCTCATTTGCAGCTCTAAGACTGCCCCCCCCCCCCCAGCTCATTAGTGGACCTGCCTGCTGCTCCCCTTAGTCTTATGACCAAGTGGTGAGATAGGTCTTCCCAAAACGTCCACTCATCTGCCGTGGTCTTGCGTCCTACCTGTCATCTGTCGGTCCCTGCACTGGGTCACCTAGATGAACTCATTACACCCGTGAAAAAAGTGCTCTAGGGCACATTGTGTAATTTAACAGAATTTAGCCCCTTACTGGAATTCAGGCAGGATTCAGAAGGAGGGGTTGCTGTGTCGTAACAGTGAATCATAAATCGGTATGTGTTGTTCATAACGTACGTGACATACGTTTCTCCTCAGACGATGGTGTTATAGAAGCTCTCTTTAGTGCAGTACCACCACTTGGTACATGAGCAACTCTCAATCTAAAACTCTACACTACACTACACAGAAACACACACCCACACAGACCCACGTACCTTTTACAAATCACCTCCTTCCATTAAATCTCTTAAAAATATGTCAGTTTGGAAACCAGATAGATGTTGCAATGGTCTTTTTTGTACTGAGCATTCTGTACTTTATTTGGTCATAACTACGATTTTGACTCACTTCTTTGGGATATGGCCGGTGAGCCCTGGAACCAACAGAACTCTATTTGGGGAGAGCTAACGTCTCAGGTAGGTTCAGCTTCAGGCTGTTTCACATCTTAATCACAGATTGGATGGCTGACTCACCTCTCAGGCCAGACACAACAAAGGCTCTTCTGTCCGGACTTATGAAGGCTAAACGCTACACTAGGATCGACAGGTCAGGTTTTCATTCGGTGGGTTTTAAGCTTGTCATTCTTGTGTCAAAACAGAGATGTATAGTGCTGTGATTTTGTAAGACTTATGACATAGGCAGCCATCACTCGACATCAATTTCATCCATCAATTCAGCAGTACCTAAGCATATAAACAGTACATGTGAAGTTTGTAAATGTAATGAAAAATACTGCTACGTGAGAGTATGATGTAATGCGTTTGAAATGTGTTACGACACTTTCTTGACACTTGATGTTATCCATGTACAGATGAAAATATAAGACTTTTTCACCTATACACACACGCACACACACACAGTCACGTAAACATATCTTTATTGGAACCGCTCATTCATTTCTATGGGAAAAATGACAACTATGACAACCTTAACCTTAACCCCTATCCAGCCCTAACCATAACCATAAGTAACCAAGCAAAATACAAGAGTTTTTGCATTTTTAGTTTTTTCATTGCAGTCACAGATATTTATTAAGAACTGGGAAACTGGTCCCCATGAGGCAAAAAAATGGGTATTCATCACATTGTGGGGACATTGTGTCCCCATAAGGTAAGGTATACCCGCTCACACACACACCAATCTGTCATAACATTAAAACCACTGACAGGTGAAGTGAATAGCATTGATTATCTCATTACAATGGCACATTGTCGAGGGTGCTGTTATATATTAGGCAAGTGAACAGTCAATTTTTGAAGTTGATGGGACGGGAAGCAGGAAAAATGGGCATGCAAGCATCTGAACGACTTTGCAATGGGCCAAATTGTGATGGCCGGAGTCAGAGTCAGGGCATCTCCAAAACCACAGGTCTTGTGGGCTGTTCCCAGTATACAGTGGTCAGGTTACCAAAAGGGGTCCAAGGAAGGAACCTTTGAAGCAGCGATGGGGTCATGGATGACCGAGGCTCATTAATACGCATGGGGAGCAAAGGCTATCCTCTCTGGTCTGATCTCACTGGAGAGCTACTGTTGTACAGTTGGCTGAAAATGCTGGCTATGATAGAAAGGTGTCAGAACATGCAATGCATCACAGAGTGTTCATGTTGACTCGTGTTCAAGCCTGAAAGGCCCTATCCAGACCATCATAACTGGACAATGGAGCAACGGGAGATGGTGGCCGAGTCTGATGAGTCACATTTTATGTTATATTTAGTGGGTGTACCTGGGGCAAAAATGGCACCAGGATGCACTATGGGAGGAAGGCGAGCTGGTGTGGTGCTCTGGAAAATGTTCTGCTGGGAAACCTTGAATCTTGGCATTCATGTGGATGTTACTTTGAGACATACCACCTATTCACCTATACATCCCTTCATGGCAACGGTATTCCCTGGTGCCAGTAGCCTCGTTCAGCGGGATCACGTGCCCTGTCACAGTGCGAAGAATTTTTCAGGAAAGGTTTGAGGAACATGAAAAAAAATTCAAAGTGGCCTCCAAATTCCCCAGATCTCAATCCACTGGAGCACCTGTGGGATGTGCTGGACAAACAAATCCGATCCATGGAGGCTCCACCTCGTACCTAACAGGACTTAAAGGATCTGCTGCTAATGTCTTAGTGCCAGATACCGCAGGAAGCCTTCAGAGGTCTTGTGGAGCTCATGACTCGATAGGTCAGAGTGGTTTTGGCTGCAGCAGGGGGGCGATCACAATGGGGGCGTTGAGTGGCGCAGCAGACTCAGCTTCTGTGACTGTGATCAGACCCATTTCAAGTCTGAGTAGAATAGTCACGTGTCCATGCGCACTTCAGCAAGGCCCTTAACTCACTCCCAGCTCCAAGGGCGCTGTAAGCCGGCTGGCCCTGCACTGTGACCCCAAAGCTTGCTCTTACCTCTATATGTGTCTGCGTGTCTCAGGACAGCAAGATGGGGCAGGAAAAGAAAAAGAATTTCCCCACAAGGAATAATAAAGTATCACTGTTCTATTCTATTAGGCAGGTAGTTTTAATGACACACACACACACACACATATATATATATATAGTGAAAGTGGTACAAAGTAAAGGCTTTTGATCAGGCATAAACCAAAATCTCCGAGCTTACACATTGAGCACCACACTGACTAACCTTGATTATCCATGTGCATTATTGCATCTGGTGGTCTGTAGATCAAGACTTTAACAACTAGCCAAAACAACTGTATGTAGCGCTCGTGCTGTATCTTCAGCCAGGTAATAAATGTGACTTTCTTCTTGATGAAAGTGATCTTTTCAGTTCTAACGCTGCATTGTTGTCCCACCACTCATTTGAATAATAATTTTAATACAAGATGAAAACCTATAAATGGGCTTTAATTATATTTATCGATAAAAGCTGGGAAGGTCAGGATGAACTTATCGTGGTTCTAGTGCCCTTTTATCTTTGAGTCATATTTCCCTTTATGAATTGATAATCTTTTGATCTTAGTGTCTTCCATCTCTTTGAATTCTGTGCAATTCTTCTGATGTTACTACTCATGTATATTTTTATTTCTCCTTAATATAAATCCTAACAGAAGGCGAAAAATATACTAGGTAAAAGTTTTCATGAATAGAATATTCTAATAGTATATAAATATATATTTAAATAAGTACATTTGCATTCTTGTACGGTCATCTGCAATTCCTGCGCTTTAGTTAAATTGTTTAACAATAAAAAACAATAATAGTATTTTTCTACATTCTCCATGTTCACATATTTGTCCACTCTATAAGTTAATGCACATGACTCTTCACCAAGAGACCCTGCCAGTCTGCTAGTGATCCAGAGTGGAAAAGTGAGTACTAAAATGGATATAAGGGAAAATAAAGTATTAACTTCTTGCAGTGTCCATAGTAAATTCCATTTTACGAATCCTTCTCCACTTTCTTGATATGTGTTCTGCAGAGATAATTTTGGATCTGAGAAATAAATGTATAATGTGATTTACAGTAAAATAGCAAAACAAAACACCTCTTGATCATTTATTTTCATGCTATACTGATAACCTAGATAGTACCTTTTCTGATATGATATAATATGTAAGAAAATAAAGTAACCTTGCTTTTGCCAGCCAAAGTATGTCGTGCCATTTTCTTCACATGATCAACCTCTATAATAAAAGTGTTTAAACTATAAAGTCGCTGTGCATGAGAAGTCTCAAAAAAGACTTTTCAGTAAGATTGCTTTAACGTAGATGGTCAAATAAAACTATCACCCTATGAATAAATTCAAAATGAAAATGACCCCGCTAACTTCTTCCGTGCAGTGCGTCAAGAACCGCAGTGCACACATTCTTCTATAAAGGGGTACCACTTCATTTGTAAGCTCTCTGTGTTGCGTGGATGCAAAACTCCTTTTAAAATTTCCCAAATTCCATTGCCCCCATGCCACAATAATTAAATTCAGCGGCTACAATAGAGTGATAGGATTATTAATGCAGTGCTTATGCATTCAGGGCTGGAACTCATGATTCTGATACAGCTGAATCAATACATTCATCCCTATCTTCACCACAGTGGGAGTCCCTGTATTGGCTAATTACCCCATGGACCACTGAAAATCCCACTGCTAACAAAGCTCTCTATTAGCAGAAATCTCTGCAGGCAGTTGCAGACTGATGGAAGGTTTCCTCCTCTGCTTCCTGTGTATATTTTGCACTCCCAGCAAACATATTGATTTAGCATCTGGGCAAAAAACATCATCAGCCACTAGTGCTAAACACTGTTACACAACGTGCCCATTTGAATTTTTATTTTAATGAAAGATTTGTTTTTTGGAGTAGCTTTTTTTAATTTAGGTCCAGTACTTCTGCGCCAAGTGGAAAGGATCTGCCTCATGTTATATATTTTACATTATGTCTGCTACAGGCGGAGCCTGTGGTACATTTGGCCTATCATGTGCCTCGAAAAGCACAGCCAATCAGATCGCTTCAGTTGTCTGTTTCCCTGGCATGAGGTTATCTACAGTACTGCCCGCCAAAGCTTTTGTTAGCACTTTTCGCTTTTTCTCCTCATCCCTGCCAGCCTGACCCCCCGGCCAGGATTTCTGCGAGTGTGCCACAGCTGGCCCTCGTTTTGTTAGAGGGAGCTGCTGGGATGAGAGGGCCAGCTGTGTTTCCTGACAAGAGGGGAGACGGGAAATGCTAGGCGAGCTGAAGATGAAGGAGCGCAGCTTGTCAGAGCGATGGCCCATTGCCTCCTTTTCTCGGCTCATGGCTTTGTGCTGACTTGTTCCAAGGTCCTTTGGAGCTGTGGGTCTTTCCCTGTACCTGACCACTCAGTACGGACCACATGTGGAGAAACGGGGCAAGACTCGTGGACTTTTTTACTGTTTACCCAGCAATTTTCATGCTATGAAAGACATTTCAAAGTGATTCACCTACAAACTTCAAATTGTGAGCTATATTAGTAGTCAAACACTGAATGGTTGGCATCATGTATATTAATAGCCAGCACAATATTTATTAAAAAGTATAATACATTTTTTTTAGAAATATTTATCCATGACACTGAGCAGAATAATAACATGGATGGATGGAAGTATGGTTGGATATTTCTTATGAAGTCTGAAATGGTGCATCGTTCCTCGTTCCTTTGTCAATTGCACGCAGTGCTACTGCACTGCATTTAGTTATTTAACAGAAGAAGAAGGTGCCTCCAGCGTTGTCTAAAGGCAGTCGTCTTTGGCAGGGACAGGGAAACAAAATTGAGAGTGACCGTCCAGTGAAGCTGAAGTCATTCCAGCGCATCATAAGCCCAGCCTGGTGTTATCTTTCCGCATGCTTCTCGACAAAACGCCGTGAACATCTCCGGGTTATGGATGTGTTTAATAATACCCCAGTACGCCTCAGTAAGCCAAAGCAAAAAAATGATGGAGTATTATGTTCCTAAGACAATAAAAAGTATATTTACCACATTTAAACAAACCTTATGTTTCTGGTTAGCATTATGGTATGTGGAGAATTTTTATAGGGGACGAAATGTCAATTGCGCTGTCTGTGTAGGCCTGTGTGTTCTTATGCAGAATAAACTGAGTAACAGTATCTCCGTGGCTGAGTCTACAGTTTCAGTTTTTGTGATTTTAGATACGAAAAGCCATGAGGTTGTGACTCTGCTGGAAAGCACAGTGTGTTTGCCAACATTCTCTAGCCCCCTGTATCACTTTCTCTGTTCCGCTGACGGACCCGAAACCGAACACAAAAATTTAACACCGCTCCTTACGGCCTTTGCAACCGCAGTGTTCTCAGCGCTGACGCTCAAATTTGTCGCCCAATTAGGCAGCTTGGAAACCACCACTACTCAAATTATTTAGCGGTCATGTAAGATTTCAACTAAACAAATAAATATCTTGCTTCATGCAGTTGACTCTGCATTTCTGTGATGCGGTAATGCATATATTTATGTAATTAAAATGCATACATGTCACACGGCCCTGAAATGTGGCCCCTGGCCAGGTTATTATATTTTGACACAAAAGTGATCCTGGGTCTTGTAATAAGGCGCATGAACACAAAAACCTTTGTACAGCATAATGAAAGAGATTGATGCAGACTTGGTTTCCATCAAAAGGAAGTAACTAGTGAGTAATGCTGGTTCCCACTGAGAGGAAAAATATTCTCTCGAACTCTACTACCCCAGCTCCACCCCCCACGTGAGTGTGCACACACAGATACACTTCCCTGTCAGCTTGGGGGGGATTTAATCGCCGCGTCTCCTGCAGACAGAGGAGTATCACTCAGGAGATGCTGGCGGCCAGAGCGGTGCAGGTGGTTTTGGCTTTACCGCGGGGGGAGCAGGCCGCGCTCGTCAGACTCAGCGCCTCCTGTGAGACAGGCGGGTGGGATTCACCTCCCCCGTGGGGTCGAAGAGTCAGCCCTTCACGCGGCCCAGTTGGCGTGAAAACTTAAACAAAAGGTGCGTAACGGAACGTTCCTGAGGATTTAATGTCCGATCCTCCCGAAAATGTGACACGTGGACAAGTGTGGGAATCAAGCGTGAGCAAACGCAGAACGGGGGAAGCTGACAGCATAGAGAGCTTTTGTGTATAAACACGAGATACATGGAAATAAGCACTTATGTTACAGCAATAAATAGAGAGGAAAGGCTTTACAATTAGGCAGATAAAAATGAGTGTTGAAGTATTCTTGAATTTTTGCATCATAGGATTAGAGATAAGAGGTAGATAAAATGAGGCTTATTCTGTCATGCTGTCCTCTGAATGCCCTCCAACTTTTCAATCTCCAGACCGAATGAAAGCAAAATAAAAGCTTATCAGGGACTGGGAATGTTATCAAACATCACATGTCATCACACCTCACATTAATGGAATAATAACCTGTGATATTCTCAGAGTAACTGGCTAGATACTCACAGATAAACTCGGGTATTTACTAAAGCCATCTTTTTTACGTCAAAAATAAAGAACTATTTAAGAAAAGTGTCTGTTTTGCCTTTTTCGAAGGTGACTGATGTCGGGGCTTGAAGTCAGACATAAACAAACGGCACTTTCGCTTCTCTTTGCCACCGACTCACCCAGGGAATGCTGTCAGGCAGACATCAGACAGCGTTGCAGGCTACTGAAGCTCGGGAAGGCGACAAAGGAAGACGGCTTCAAAACGGCGAGCGGTGGAGTGGAGAGGGAGCGCCGTAGAACGTCTGAGAGCCGGGGAATGGCAGAGAGGAAATGGACTGGCCCGAGTCCTACTGAGCCTGGCCTTTTATGTGAGAATGGAACTTCAGGCCCCGTCTGATTGGACAAGTCTCCCATAGGACTCACTGCATGGATGGTCCGATAAGGTGCAGTTCTGTATCTTTACCTCCCCGCTCTCAGCATCCAAAACAGTTACGAACGCCATGCTATTGCATCTCACCTTCCGCATACAAGGATTAACAATGAGCACTTTAACAATAAGCGTTGTGCAAATGGTTTGTAGCAGGGTAGATTACTTACTACGGCTGAAACATTGTTGCCCCACCTCTTTTGCGTATTTTTAAACACTGCAGTGGTGTATAAAGAGGGCAGTTTGGTGCCATTTGAGCATGTGCCTTGTGGTGGGGGTCTGCTTGCACTGGCCTCTTGTCTGGCGAACCATCTCTTTTCAGCGCCTGGGATCCGGCGTCGCGATTTGGCTCCCGATGTTGCAGCATGAGCAGTGGGTCCGTAAAAACGTAAGATTGTTCCCTGTGCCGTCTGCCCCTGGCTGCTCAGGGATGGGTAGTCACGAACTCCACCTGGTTATCGGTGCCCCCCTTACTTGTTGCTGGATTGTCAGCTGTTAAGGTATGACTGTTTTAGTATAATTTATAGTATGTGTGCTATTGCGGCAGGCTAGTTTGAGGTGCCGTTTTATGCAGTTTATTAGCTTTGAGCTGCCGCTGCAAGTCTTGTTGCTTTTGTAGGAAAACAGATTTAGAAGTTAAGATGGCCCACTGCAGTTTTACTCTTGCCTGTTTCTGCTCTTCATCCGTCTCTGTTTCCTTGTTCACTTTGCTGTTAATGTTATCAGTATTTGGCCGATTTTATTGTGTTCATTTGTTAATTTTGTATTTGGAATTTGATTATTGTTTAATTCGTGTGTCCTGAGCCGTGTTTAATTCCATCTTAGTCACCAGCTGTTTTCTAGCGGGGCTGCGAGCTTGAGAGGGGAAGGTCAGGTGCCGTTGCATTGTAGTTTAATGTTTTTTGTAATGTTGACCCTCTTGCCCTGATGCATGGATCAGTACAAGCTGTCGGGGGCAAGTTTTTGTTTTATTTGATTGTTTTTTATAGTATCACTCTGTATTAATAAATTATATTTGATACTTGGAGACATGTCTTTGTCTTCTGTATGATCTACTGGGTCAGGTTAATGCTGAATATGTCCTTGGGTGTCATTCCCAGTGTGGACTGCAGGCGTGCTATGCATCTGGAAGGCTTTTCAGACAACTTCACTTCGCCAGTCTGGCGTAATCCGCAGAATCTGCTCTGTAACAACATTCTCCATGCCACATGTTGAGATATGGTGATTTTTCTACCTTGTGAGAATGTTTTAGAAAAGCATGATTTAGCTGTAAATCTACATAACTTGTGAACTCTTTGCTTTTTTTTCATATATATATATTTTTTTTATTTGAATCTGAACTTGGTTGCAGTGTGAGATCTCCACCTTCCAATAAGACGCTGTCCGTAAATAAAGCAGTGATTGTTTTACGAGTTGGGTGCCAGTTTGAATAACGTCCCAAGCCCACAGTGCTGTTACCTCAGACGACTGCTATGGAAATGAAAAGGAAACGTTTCAAGGATGGACTCAAGGGGTCTGCATGACGCAAGTCCTACAACCACTCCACCTAATTGCTGTAATTCTTGCTTTCTTTGTTCATAAGGGCCTCTTTGAAAAGCATCTAGTTAGTAAATTGCCCTATATTGATTTTGGCTGGGAAGTGATGAAACGGTGTGACAAACAGCTGACTGACATTAGACATAACATTGTCTCTTTTTCAGCATTTAGCCATGGGTTTAACCACAATACCTTATGCCAAGGCCATTGTACCTAATACCACAATAAAAGCTATCCAGTCTTTATAAACTGGTATTCATTAATGAAAACTATTCATGACTCAATTCTCCTGAAAGCACATATGGCCTATTAATATGTTGCTCTTGCACCGATTGTACCGTTACCGATTCCAGGCCTCAGGAGAGGTCCTGCTGTAGCAGACTTGTGCCTTGAGTCATTCCGGTAAATTATCCAGTAACGGAACAAGAGGAAAACTTTAGCTAAACGGCATAAATGTCAAATAGTGCAGATTGCATTCCAGACTGCATTCCTGTTTCATAAGAGGAGCAAAACCAAGGAATCATCACTAATGTGTTCTGAGGCTCATGAATCTGAAATCTAAATCACGATAAACCCCCGAATGCTGATATAAACCCCATAAAACCCACTGGCTGCTCATACATGGCCGGCTGCAATTTTGTGCTTTTCGCTGCCAGTAGCTCCAATATAATTGGTGACTCGGAAAATGTGGGTTGGTATTACGCTGTTTTCCAGGTCAAGAATGAATTAGGCCTTTGTCTGTGTGCCGAGTCGACAAGAGCCCAGACATCCCATCACAATCCAGAACTGCTTTTGTCCTTTTAATTTATCGCTGGGGATTTTTATGTCACAAACCACTGCGTGCAACCC
>JAODUD010000039.1:12237936-12248101 GCA_026784285.1 Stomatorhinus walkeri | reverse complement strand
GATTCAGGGAAGTTGACCTTTTCCACAGAGCACAGTGACGCCTGCTTTCTGCAGGACTCCCCCAGGTTGCACACACTGCATTTCCCACTCATCGACTATGTTTATTGAAACTTAATTCTATATTTACTCTGAATTTAATATTCCAGGGGTAATATGTTTAATCAATAAGCTTTTGCTTTTACAGAATTGTCTAAATGTCATGTGGTATGAAACCAGAGCTCTTTTTTTAGCCATTGTGGTAGCTATGGGAGACTAAAACGATTGCATTTACAACAATACTCAAACGGGGGGTATGTCTGTATCAGATGGAGGTTTCGATTTGTATGTAGCGATGTGAGGTCTTTTTTCTGAAATGGCGCTCAGATGTCATTTTCAAGGTTTCAAAAGATGTTGCCAAAATATTAGCGAATGAATCTGAACAATAAATTCTGGCAAGACTTCCACAAGCAGCAAGGAATATACTGAAAATATACATTTTATATGTATCCCCCGCAATGTAATAAAAGCCTGCTTTTTTGACGTTCTGGGGACTATTTTTCAGGATTTTTTTAATGCAATCAAAAAATTAAAAATTCCCAAAGTCTTGTATTTACTTTGCTACTTATGATTAAGGTTACGTTGGGATTAGAGTTTTCCCCATACAAATGAATGCAGAGTCCCAACAAAGATATAATTACAATCCTCTGTTTGTGTTTGTGTATATACACATATACTGTATAATAAAAAACAAAATGATTTTATTAGTATTTTCTGAGTTTGTAGATGTCAGACATTATTTTAATAGCAGGGACTTGGCTGATGACAATGTCTAATTCATAAAATTCTTATGAGTAGGGAAATGTCTTTTACCGCAGTAATAAATTGCCTCCCTTGACCTGCCTCTGTCTATCACTGCAGTGCAAGTGAGCGTGTTAGCTGTGGAAATTAATAAAATGTCACTTGTCCATCATTGCCTTTCTTTGAAAGTTTTCATTATCATGTCATCAATTCTGAATGGAATTCCCTTTCATCAAATATAACCCTCAGATTGACTGAGGTTGTTTTTTCTTTCTTTGCCATACAGTGCACGCTACCTGGTGAAGGGCAACGCAAAGACCTGAAACATTCCTACACTTCTGCTACAATCCCATTGAAACACAGCACCAGAATTGTTCATCTTTTTGACTCGATATCTTTTGATTAATTTAATACCTTACTGTATATACATGCACTTACAAGCAGGTACTGAATGGCCATAAGAGCACGATTCCCACAACGTACCCCAGCCTTTATATTTTTTGAAAGCAGGTCCAGACTGTGTGGATGGTTGCAACATCATACCCTTGTTGGTTCCTGCTGGCCTTTCGCAGTCTGTGCCCAGAATAAATAACAGTGTCCAAGGATGGATGTAATAGAGGTACTGACTGATCTAATCATGTCAGAGGGAGGTGATTGTGGCCCCTTTGCCGCTTACTCACACAAGGCTGCTGACCACAAATCCGTCAGCCTTTATTGTGGCATCCTGCTACGTTCCGAAGGAACAGAAATGCAGCCCGACATGTGGTGTCCCGAGCAGGGCGGTGACGCTTCCTATCAGGACCTCTCTTTGTCCTGTCTCCAGTGGAGTCCGGTGTCTTTAACCGACAGAAAAGGGCCAGAGGAAACCTGGGTGAGATGGAGGAATGCTGATGACCAGCCAGCCCTTGGGATGCTCAGTTGAACCGTGTGCACGGATTAAAAGGTAGCTTTGGGAGCGCCGTTCATCCCCAGCGCAGTGCTGGAAAGTCATCTGTGTCTGTTACCATGTTGTTTGGTTGGCTGCACCAGCAGAAGGAGACAAACTTTCTTTCTTCTGCTGGTGCTAAATGATCATCCTGCCATATGTTTCTTGGGAAGGCCCGGGGGGCACGTAAAGCACGTCCGCGGCGCGTTTCTATCAGACCATAGCTGTCGGAAATGTACGTCCTCACATCCTACCGCGCAGCTTTAATGAGGAGCGATGAAGGCGAGCGGAGCACACCCCGCTTTGGTCCAAAGCCGCCGCAGACTCAAGCTCCCTCCATCCCGGCCGCCCGCACCGGGGAGATGACAGCATCTCTGTGTGATTGTAGTGCACCGACTGACCCTCACAAACCAGGGAGGTAGTGGGGGCTAGTTCACAGCTGGTAGCCGGGCGCAATAGACAATGGGTCAGATTTTACTCAACGATGAAGGAACGTTCTGAGGGCTGACCCCACGCGGGGGCGTCCATTAAGGTCTAGATAAACAGCCTGTCCGTGAGCCTTTCAAGGGCCTATGGCAGTTGGGGATCCCGTTTCATTTGTTTCTCACACTCATGCTCTAATCCCCGCTCACATATTCACTCACACGCACACTCAGGAGCCCTCACGCGCACACTCACGCATACGCAGCGCACACTCACTCTGTCTGTGGCACAGTTCACGTGGCGTCTTTTATGGGATGTGCAAAAAAAAAAAAGCCGCCAAAGTTCCCCTTTATCAGTTCCTGCCATGCACCATATTATAGGCTCTGTTTGTGCAATATACTTCTGTATGGTTTTGTACGTTACAAAGTCACTGGAGTGTTGGGGCGTCGTTGCATCAGTCCTGCTTAAATGCTTAAAATTAGCTGAATACCAGAGCCACGGTATCAGGCCTCGCACCTGTTTTTTGCCCCGTTCGGGCTGCGGTGCCTGATATCCTGCGATGCTTTTATTTCTTGCGTACCGCTTGACAGACCCCTCCCAGGAGAAGTGAGTTATGGTCCTGCAGACGTGCACGGATGCCGATCGAAATGTTTGTGTTCCTGCGGGGTAATAAACAGGTGGCGTGTGACTGCCGCGGACACCGGGAGCCCCCGCGGACACCAGAGCTCGGGCTGCCTCCGGTCCCCAACCGGAGGCCATGTTGTGTGAACAGCAGCCTCCGCAGGCTGGCAAACACACAGTCATTTGTCATCACGCGTGGTCTTTTACACACGGGACGTCCGTGGGTGAATAATGGAGACACATTACTCAGATTGAAGGCATCACATACTGTACGATCGATAATAAATGAGCTCCATTATGGAAACCTGTTTTTCTTCAGCCAATGTCTACCAGACTGCACCCTAACTTACTTCTACAACTGTATTTTCTGGAGCACCAAGCAGAATACCTTTAATAATTCAGAGTTTATACCCAATTGACAGTCGAACACCATTTCAGGGCTCTTTCACTACATGGCGTGCAGTGAACAGTCGCGTGATTCTGCATGAATCGCTCAGAGCAGGAAATTGTAAATCTGTAATGCATTCATACTCTGATCATTGTGATCACTTCTGGGAGGAGAACTTTAATCAAACCGCAATTCACACAGATAGATGATAAATGATCGCTTAATGGTATAATTATTTATTAAACGTTTGAGTTGATTACCATTAAGGAATTTGAAAGGTTCCTAGCACCATCTGATTTTAGCTGTTTGCGAAGAGAACTTGATAACTCTTAATTTACTAATCAGCTAATGTTAGATTATTTTAATTAGCTTTGCCTCCCCCACTTGATTTCTATCGTTTGTGAAGTTTATGTGCACATTCACTTATTGTCCTATGAAGTAATTACCGTATCAGTTCTTATAATTACGAAGGAAGGCCTTGCCATGAGACTAATTAATTAGTTTCAACTAATTAAATGCATTCCATTCCAAGTGCTACTCTTAAACCAAAAATTCATAATTGTCATTCAGACTTGTATAATTGCTTATAGTATTAGTAATATTTGATGTTTTCTATTTGAAAGTTGTTCCGAACAAATTAGTCGCTTACGTTGCATAACCAATTGACTTCCAACTCTTGTATACAATTTACTTCTCTAGTACTTGTTAAATTATATTTTCAATTTAAAATGTTATTGTATCTTATTACATATGTAGAACATTAGTACCCTGTGTTAAAACCTAGAATGCAAACATTACCTGTTGATGCAGTTCGTTTCGCGCTTTAGGCATTCATGCAAATGTTATTTAGCTTAATAACATGTTTTAGACTCACACTGCTGTTAATTGCTGCTGTACTGACCCAAGAGAAAAAGGTGTGAATGGTAGTAGCACAAATTTTGAGAGGGAAAATACACGTAAAATGTTTCATTCAAGAGGCTGAACAAAATGCTGAAATACACCGAGTTTCATTATTAAAAAAAAAAGAAAAACAATCTGGAAAAAATACTTCACTTTCCAATACTTCCTGCGCAGTATCAGATTCCATCTGAGGATGTTCCTCCTGTTCAACTGGAAACCACCGTCTAACATGCGCTAAATAAATAAACCTACAGTCGCCGGCCTTCCCATTGGTTTTTGAATTAGCTAACCCATGTGGCATATAAGAGATATTGATTTGTTCCCCTCACTGAATAGAGTCGTTTCCTGTGTTTCTGAGTGATTTATACAGTATATTGCACATCTGGTGAGTGCGGACACTACTGACAGCAGAGCAGACGTTAAGCAGTAAGAGCAGGAAGCCTGCAGACCACCGTAATGAATCACCGTTAACCTGTGAACCCTTAAAACAATCGGGGCTGCTATTAGCCACAGATGTGCTGTTTCTTTAAAACGGGGGGAAAAAGATAAATATTTTGTAGCATCAGATCATAATTGCAACAGCAAAGGACTTTGTGTGAGGCCTAACTCTCCGGTAGGATGTATGGCTGTCGAGAGGCCTGGTTAGCTGTGGCCGGGGCAGCGAGAGCCCTTGGCCTCATCCCAGCCCCGTGAATGGGAGTCGACACTGAAATGGCACTTTGTGTCAGACATTAGCTGCGTCCATTGAAAGCTGAGAGTTTCCATGTGACTCCTAGACGACTGCAGGTCAAATTAAAGGCCCATGGCGTTAAATTAACAGTTCCACATTTATTACGGAGTATTAAAGCATTATTAGGTATTGAAAAGCATGGGATATCAAAACCCATATCGTACATGGTATTATTAAGGTTTCTGAAAGGAATCAAAACACTCAAAAGACTGCAAGGGAACGGAACCATGTCTGAACCATGTACAAAGACTCCTCCTGTGGCATTTTAGTCAAAAACTATGGAAACAAAATATGATCCCTTAGCTGAACCGTGACTTTTCATGAAAACTCTGTAGAATAAAATATATATAAATCAGAATATGAAGCTTTGCCAGCATTCACTATCGTATTTAGCAGATTATGAAGTCTTCCAAACGTTTTGCTGACATTACATCTTGAAACACTATTTTTGAGTTACCGTGGCAGTGAAATATGCAGGGCGGGAGGGTCAATAAATCACACGATGCTGGACAAAGAGGATCTTCAGCTCTCCAGGTTTTAAAGCTACGCGTTACCGGTTTCCTGTGTCTGCCCAGCAAATGCAATGGCACAGAGAAATCGGGGAAGAAACACATAAAAAGAGAAAAGCGATACCTCTGGAAATGGATTAGTGATCAAAGCCAGCAGCACTGTATTTCCTTTCATACCATGGATGCTCTCAGCCTTGCTGTATATTCTCCAGAATTTTCTCTGATGAACCCTTATTCTTAAATTAACATTCTGGTGAAGGTTGTAACTTTTGTGGGCTTTTCTCTGACATTTTGAAGATGAAGAGATAAGAGAGAAAGAGACTGAGCTATACAGTCATATATAACCAGTATCACATGTGTTTGCAGTGAAATACCAGACAAACAGCAGTTAAGGACACAATCTCATGGGCAAATGGCCTTTGCAAAAAATGTATCTGTGTTTTGTGTCTGCTATATATACAGTATATAAACACACTGACACACATATATAATATTTTGGATGGCCTGCACAATGGACAATGCTTGTATTATTTCACATCCTGTTGCGTGACATCCCCAATGCAGCAGGTCCAGTGTACGTCCTGTTCTGTGCCTCTTTCCATTCCGTAAGATTCAATTCAAAATACATAATTACATTTGGTGCTCAATAACAAATCTATGGCAGTCTTTATTTAAAATGTTAATAAAAAAGGAAAGCTTTAAAATACCGCACAGTGTATCATTTGGTTTCTATGTGAATGGGAGCCAAATGGGAACTTAATGTTGTACCTCTGATATATTTGCAGAATGGCTTAACTAGACAGCCATTCAAAAAACAGTTCTATTTTTTGTGTATGTTATTTTCCCGTCATGGGCTTAACCTGCCAGCCCAGAGAACAGCCCCGAGCTTGTCACACAAGCAGGACAACTTTCCACGAGGAACGTGGAGAGCCACCTATCTGCCGCTGTTTCTGTCACGACGTGACGGATGGTGTGGATCGCAGTTCAATGACACGCCACCATCGGCGTTTACAGGGCCATCATTCATCCATTGCTCTGGCCTGCCGTGAGCCTCACATCACCACTGCCACACACCGCAGGGGGAATGGCAACATCTCTTCATCAGTTTGCATTCACGAACCATTTAGTATAAATGAACTAATAATGTATTGCTACACACTCTTGTTAAATGCTTTGGGGCAACTGTGTTGTGAAAGGCACTATATAAAACTAAATTCCAATGAATTTAGCTGAATTCTTAGTTCATTTGTTTTTTGTCCCACTGTAATGGAGTGGCATCTCATCTATGCTGTCCCCCAACCCGGTCCTCAGGGACCCTCAGACAGTCCATGTTTTCGCTTTCTCCCAGCTACCTGCCAGCCAGTCCACATTTTTGGTTGGGAGCTGGGAGGGAGAGAAAACGTGGACCGTCTAGGGATCCCCGAGGATCGGACTGGGAAACTCTGGTGCCTCTTCGGATAGACGTCCAGATTCATCGCAACCTGTTAGCAGTTACGGAAGATGGATGGGTGAATGAAACTTCTTAGTAACAGAGAGGCATTTATTTATTCATTAAGTAGCTGGTGCTGCGGGGACGCTGGCGGGTGCAGGAGTGCAGTGCATTTTTACTTTGCTGTTCCTCCATTTGTGAAATTGTTTAAGTATAATTAGCAGCGGGTAACATTAATGCTAATGATTGTAACCGGGAGCGGGAGAGCTGCTTTTTTTCCCCGTTCCCGCTGCATCCGGCTTTGCACATTAGCACCTTCCAAGCACACTTTGCATTAAGCCATCAACAGTGACACATAACCAAACAAATGCAAAGATGCCTCAGCTGGAAAGATGGCATAGTGCATTGTTCCATGTGAAGTATTTTTGTTACCTTCCATGCACTGTGGGAGCATAACTGCACAGACCTACATGTGTACTGCATTGTGAGTACGGAGCTGCTATCATACCAGAGATTACAGACCCTTTTTCTTATGGGCCCAACAGCCGCAGGCTCCTTCGCACAAACGTCGGGCTGGATCAGGGATGTTCATCTCCAGGCACTGCCTGTCCCCGGAGGTAAGGCGCCTGCCCACCTGGCGTCCGCGGAATGACGAGTAGCCATAGCCTCAGGACAGCTTTTACATTCTCATCCTGACCAGCGTGACCTTTATAGGGGAACTTGTTGGGATTTCCATATAAGGACGCAACCTGAAATTTTTTTACATTTTTTTTTTTTTAAGCCAGGCACTATCAATCACTGCTACTGTCATCAAGCAGGCCTGCCTTCCTCGTGAACCTGGGACTTTCCACAGCAATTATGGCATTGTCACACACATCTGCAGCACGCAAGATGAATCAACACAATGTAGCCTCCGCCAGCACTGTGTCCCGCTGACATCAATGCTGCCAAAAGCATCTGCATTGCAGTGACCCTGCACGACCTGCACTGGAAACCTGACCCGCCTGGTCACCGTGCCGAAGATGGTGAGGTAATGCTTAAATCGATGTCCTCACCTGGAGAAGCTGCTGAGTCCCTGTCGGGAACCCAAATTTGACCACAATGTCACAGCTAGGAAACCCTAAATAATAGCTACTACTCTGCCTGTACCACGTCGATGGCCAGGCAGTGCAGCAGGTAGTGGTGGTGCTTTTGATATTTTCTTTTTCTTTCATTTCATCGTGTTTAAATGCTTAAGTCATACTTTGTCGAATTGTCTTTTCAGCTAAAGGAAGGTTAGGCTTTTCAAACAAACTTTCAAACATTTTGTAACAGTATGACAAGCATTTACTTTCCGGCCTGGCTGAGGCCGTTTTCCAGCTTGCTGTACGTTTTCCATACTTTATTTATTTTACATACTCAGTGGCTGATTAATGTCATCGGCTGCGTAAGACCAGAGCTGCTTCGTAGGGATTTTTGTTTTGAGTGACACGTTTATACAGCGATACGTGGCGCCCCCTGCCTGGCTCCTTGTGGCTTGACTTGCCTCTGTGCTTCAGAAGGTGCAGCTGGTCTACTTCACTCCATGTTTCACTTAGGAAAAAGCGAGAAAAAGCCTCTCAAGGCCGTCATTCATACTCTCAAAGCTCCTCAGGGCTCTGATGGGCGCTGTATGCGCAGAAGCTCCCGCAGAAGATCCACCATATCCATTCCCGGCATTCCGCTGTGGATGTGCTCGCAGCGAGCTTCTCTAGCCCCAGAGATGCTTTATTACATCATCTGTTACATCATCCATTTGCTTCGGGGATCCTTCGGTCCAAAACAGCTCACACGGACCGCGTCTTTCCTTTTACATTCACATATAGTGGGTAATACTAGAGCAGCCCAGGTCAGCAGAGAGCAGGCCAGTAACCACGTGCTCTCTGTTCTACATCATGTCAGGGTTCAGAGAACAGGAGACACTAAGGCCATAGGCATTTGAAAGGGATTAGCTATTTCTAGGGAATGCCGTCAGCATGTGAATGAAGAATATACAACACTAGCTTGTTTTTTAATGTAGTAACTATGTGACATCCATCTGTCTTACCAGTGCTCACCCTGGACAGAATCACAGCAAGTATAATAATAATATTATTTTTATTAATATTAATAATTAATATTATTATTATTATATATATTTATACTGCTGTTGATGTTTTTGAGGTTTGTTTGCTGTAGTTAACAGAAGGTCTTATTCATTGTTATTGGATTTGTAAAATTGGGGCCAGTCAGTCATCAGTATTTACCTGGTCTCACATCTGAGTAGAGAAAGAAAGACCAACTCGTGCCGTTAAGCCAAATGCACGAGGGCTACACAGCGGACAGGATTACAACCAGTGCCTTCCCTACTCGTGCAAATTACAGATGCGCACTTGTGGCAAATACATTCCAACTTGTCTTTAAAAGGATGTTGGCTTTTATAAAGAGGAAGACACTTTGTGCTTACATTTATTTTTGCATGATATAAAATTATCCCATGGAAACTTTCATTGGTTTATCAAATCCCAAGCAACTTTCATTCGATTTGGGAAAGGGAAATAATTTCTAATTCCTGTTTTCAACACAAAGCCTAATGTCGATATTCATATCCAATAAGTCATTTTCAGAGGTGCTTCTTGTCGCATCTCCTATGAAATATTTATTCGTTCCCATGGAGATTTATCTCAGCTTCGCCCTTGTTCACATCCCTGTCCACGTGTCCTCTCAGCCTTACCCTAAAATCCTTTTGTTCTTCTGATTATGGAGCATCGCCCCGTTTATAACGGAGATCCAGGAGAGAAAGCTTTCTGCTTATGAATAGGGGGACGTATCTAACAGAAAATCAGGCCATAATTACATGAACGTCTGCCAGGTTGCATTAACTAATGTGCTCCAATGCGCTTTGCTTTTTATTTTGTATAACCATTAATGCAGTACACTCAGCGTGTGCCGGCGTGAACCAGCACAATGCGCTCCCAAGATTGCCACGCTTGACACTCGCCTCCGAGGTGCAGGCGTCCATTGAGACGATGTGAAAATTGGCAAATTGGCATGCACCTGTCATTCTTTCACGGATGCAAAACCTCGGGGAGTACATTCCCCCATCGCGGCCTAGCAAATATCTGGGGGACTGGGAGGCGGTGGGGGGGGGGTGGCAGGTGTGAACAGAACACAAGTTTTGCATCTCAATGCCACTTGGAGACACAAGTGTGAAAGGCGATGCAAACCCAGAGGGAAGTAACGGGTTATGTTTGTCGGGGGGTTGTGTTAAGTCATTGTGGGGGTTGTGTAAAGTTGTTGGCGGGTAGTGTTAAGTCATTAGGGGGTTGTGTTAGGGTGTTTGGGGGTTGCATTATTGCTGTATTCCATTTACTGTAACTCAGAGGTAGTGTTGGAGTCGAACTCCGCCGGGTCCGTTGATGAGTAGAGATCCACACCGGAGACGTTGGAGGAGTTTGCAAGTTCC
>JAODUD010000039.1:12199318-12218607 GCA_026784285.1 Stomatorhinus walkeri | reverse complement strand
TATATATATACACACACATTTAAACACAAATATATATCGCATTTAAACACAAAATGAACAGGATTAAACAAGAAGAGAATTTTTTTCTTAATGGCTTCAAAAACGATAAAGATCTTATCCCGACATTACCCCCGTCCTGCTCCGATCGTCTGCTCCTTCCATGTGCCACGCCCCCTCATTAACCTCGTGTGGGATCCCCATGTGATCATCTGTTTCTGGTTGTTGTCATTAGTCCTCTGTATTAATTCCGCATTTCAGTTTGTTTCCCCATTCCGGTCATTGGGTGCGTTCGACTTGCTTACAGTGCTAGCTTAAAGCAACGCATTCTTATCCTGACACAAGGCATTACAGTTAGATACATTGTGACCTCTCACCCGGCTGCACAAACTGGAACCGTCACCGTGACGACACACCTTTGTACTTATTGGCCGAAGAGTTTAGTTACACGCATGATGTTTGTATCCCAGGCAGTTCCGATGCGTAATCTGCTATTTCTCCCGAATATCATATAAAGCAGTGAGAACTGGTTTTCAGTTAATTTACCTGGTAAAATAAAGTTTAAATAAATGAAATAAATGCTCTAATAGTACACGTAAGTTACTGGTTTATTTATTGCTAGTTACTGTAATGTTGCGCTGTTTTATTTGGTTAACCATCCAGTCTGTGAAAAAGGCATTCAAGTAAGAATTGCATTGTAGTATGATTCATTTCCTGGTGCGTACAATTTATTTTAGGTCAGCATTAACGGTTCAACTTCTGATATTCAGAATGAGTTCTAGGTCAAACTGGTTTGTTCGATTTTCAAGAAATTCAAGTTCTAGTGAGTTTGAGAACCATGTGTGTGTGTGTGTGTATACACATATGGATGTGGACAAATTTGTTGGTACCATTCCACAAAAAAAAAGCACAATTATCCCTGAAATAATTGACAAATGTTTAATGCCAACCCTTATTGTTTATTACATATTTAACACAAATCAGACTTGATTATTGATTCAGTTGAATATTTTATATAATTAACCAAATGAAAATGGCACAGACAAAAAAAGTTGGTACCCTTCATTTAATATTTTGTGGAACCACCTTTTGCAGCAATCACTGCCAACAAGCGATCTCTACTTCACAATGAGACGTCTGCATTTCTTAACAGAGAGTTTGGCCCACTCTTCCTGAGCAAACTGCTCAAGCTGTCTCAGGTTTGAAGGTTGATGTCTCCATTTTCAGATCTTTTCATAGATGTTTAATCAGGTTAAGATCAGGCTCATGGAGGGTCATTTAAGAATAGTCCAGTGTTTTTTTCTCAGCCATTCTTGAGTGCTTTTAGCTGTATGTTTGGGTCATTATCCTGACCCATGACCTGCGACTGAGACTAAGCTTTCTGACCCTGGGCAGTATGTTTCATTCCAGGATGCCTTGGTAATCTTGAGACTTCATTGTGTCCTGCACAGATTCAAGGTTCCTCATGCCAGATGCAGCAAAGCAGCCCCAAGACAAAACTGAGCCTCTTCCATGTCTCACAGTAAGTATGGTGTTCTTTTCTTTTAAAGTTTCATTTTCCAACGCTAACACAGAGCTGATGTGACTGGCCGAAAAGCTCCAGTTTTGTCTCATCAGTCCAAAGGACATTCTCCCAGAAACTGTGGGGCTTGTCAACATGCATTTTGGTGAATTCCACTCTGGCTTTTTATGTTTTTCTGTCAATAGTGGAGCCCTCCCTCCTGGGTCTTCTTCCATGGAGCCCATTATTGTTCAAGATGCGATGGATGGTGCGATCATAAAGTGACATACCTTGACCTTGGAGCTCAGCTTGAATGGTTTTTTATGGTTTCCTTGGCTCTTTTTCTACCATCAGCACTATCTTTCTGATCAACCTGCCGTTGCATTTCCTCTTGCATCCACATCCTGGGAAGTTGGCTACAGTCCCATGAACCTTATACTTTTTAATAATATTGGCAGCTGTGGTCACAGGAACATGAAGCTGCTTGGAGATGGTCGTATGACCTTTACATTTATCACGGTTATCTATAGTCTTCTTTCAGCGCTTCGGAGACAGCTCTATCACTTTCGCTGGTCCAGTGCGGTGCACACAATGATACCAAACAACACAGTAGTACAGGGGTGGCCAATCTTATCCGCAAAGGGCCGGAGTGTATGCAGGTTTTCACTGCAACTCCCTAATTAGGACACTAATTAGAGGACTGATTGGCTGAAGAGTCCTCATACCAGGGTTTGAACAGCTGACCTACAGGTTATCCCAAAAACCTGCACACACAGCGACCCTTTGTGAATAAGATTGGCCACCCCTGTTAGAGGGTGTATGTTCTTCCCCTGTAAATAGACTGAATGGCTGATGAAAAGCTTGAAGGAACCTGTGATACTTATTAGTTCAAAACATGACTATAATGCAAAAAGATGAACAGTCTCTTTATGGGTTCCAACAAATCTGTTCATACTATTTCAGCATATATTTGTAAATTCATTTCTTTTCATTCAACTTTATTAGTTTACTTGCATACGGAAGGCATGCAGATAAACGTTAGACAATTGCTTTTAAATGAACCACTTTTCAGGAGAAATGAAACATTGTTTCAATGAGCTATAAGGGAAAGGTACCAGCAAATCTGTCCATGTCTGTTTGTGTGTGTATATCAGAGAATACCAACAATTGTGACTGTATATTACTCTGTTTTTTGCATAAAAATCCATTTTTGGATTCTATCAATCAAAAAGCCCCAAAATGCATATTTGTTGGTGATGTGTCCGTTTCTGCCCGCCAGTGTCACATTCACGGTAAATGGACAGGCAGGAAGCCAAAAAAAAAACAAAAGTAAACGGGTTTATTACCGTGAACAGGGCAGACAGTGACGCACATCAATGACTGGTCTGGGGAAACTAAGTCAGACGTGGACTAAATACACAGGACAGAATAAACAGAACAGGTAACAGGTGATGACAATCAGGAAGCAACATGAGGTAACGAGGGGGGCGTGGCACACAGGAGGATAGGACGAGCCGGGCATGACAGCCAGCATATAGCTCATCAGTAATTAATACATTAAGTAAGAGCTAGTCTATTCTCAATTAAAAAGTATAATTGTGCTCCACTCAGGTAAAGTGCTATGGAATATAAAATCTCTAGAGTTTTTGAATGAAGCAAGGGCATCATCATATTAGAAAGTCATTATTCAATTTCTGTAAGGTTTAGTCAGGATGGTCATCATAACCCTACAAAATGGTTCAAAAGAAAATATCAAAAGAAATTATACAAACCAATTAACATTTTCAGTGACATAACAATATGATCAACACTCCTTTTCTGCTTCAGGGTCACTGTGCTAATGGTATTGCCAGGTTTGTTTGCTAGTGACATAAGTGGTTGCAGTTTTTTGGATCCACTGGACTTTCCTGCAAATGTACGTCAGTGGGACATTTGCTGGATTTCCAGTAAAGAGTAAAAGAATGTGAAATGAAAGTTTATTTATTTCAAAGTGTGATTTTATTGAAGCATGTAATGATTTGTTTCGCCAAAAATAAAGAAAGAAGGACCGGCTTGCCATGGTGACGATGACCACCCAAAAGGGTGACTTATCTTTCTGGCAGGGAGGTCAATGGGCAACCACTGCTTACCCACATTCCTAAGGAGGGTCATAAAGTTAGCTGGCGTGCGGGCAAATGTCGATGCATTTATCTAATCTACCCAATACGTGGATGGGCTGCCAACGCATGCTGGGCCATTCATCACCTAACGATCTCAGCTGACCCCCTGACATCTTTGCACTCCTTTTTATCACACTTCCTTCCTCAATATTTATTTTGTTCCACCAGAACTGAAACCCATTTTAGAAACAAACTCGCATAGGATAAAAAGGCATTTTTCTTTTAAAACTCTATAAGCATATACTCAAAACAAACCACGGCACCAGTGTGGATCTCTTCCAGAAAAACAAAAACAGAAAAACCAAACTAAATCATGAATGGTACACTAGCACATATGGAAACAGCAGTCATTGAACAAATAAATAGATGGATTTTGGGTCACTTATGCTGTTTTAGTTCAGTATAGTTACACTATGGTTTAATGCCTTTTTATTTTTATTGAATGCATGCCAAAATGTGAACGACTGAGTGCTTTCAATCTACTCTTTGTCGGCCTATTAAATTTAATGGACGAAATCACCCTCTGAAGTACCTGCATTTTGTGGCTCGTGAGGAATTTTAATTCAATTAAGTGATTTCAAACATATTGTGGACAAAGCCCTATTTGGGATGGCTTGCCCTTTCCAGTAGGAGTTTCTGACACCCATATGGATCTGCAAGTCACTTTCCACTTCATTAAAATGTGCAGTTTAGCTATTAGCCACCTTTTTTTAAGCCAGTCTCTTTTTAAAATGATCTCAATAACCACATATGCATTTGTTTTTTCTTTTCTTCCTCACATTGCCAAGAGTGACCTTCAAACATCCTTTATGAGTTTTTATTTAATTGCAGCTGCATTGTACCGGTTGCTGCCATTCCATTACAAACACACAGCTCAAAAAACATGGTCCCAAGTGATTGGGGGTGCTGTTGGGGGGATGCTGTTTTTGAGGACAGTGAGAAGGGAATGCTATATATTGGACGGTGGTCTGAGACTACACCTCTTTCTTAGAGATAAACAGTATAATCTTCCTCCATCCATAGCTTTCCTTGTATATCTAACTGCCGACAGTTATATGTTCACATCCAGCAAAAACATCAAGAGGAAAATGAATATGTATGATTTATGTTGATAAGACATGTTGCCCTCATATTTAGCCTTCACATTCTGGCACCTGTTCCAAAAGCTCAGCTTCTAGTGTTTTTTGTTAATGAATAATGACATACCTGATGAGTTCAGGCACACCTAAAATGTCTGTCTGGGTACTGATATTTAGCGGCTGGCGCAAAGGAACAGGCCCTTCTGTAGCTATCAAAACACGAGTCGTTTATGTTATGTACAGTTCATAACATAATAAAGTATTTATTTTTGCTCTAAAACACAGAGGCTATTTTACCTGTCAGTTTACTAATGTGAGAACACAAGTGTGAAAGTTCTGGAAAATACCACACTCCCCTGGATGGCTGGATGCCGTTGGGTCATGTGTTTCTGGGCCAATGTGGTGTCAGCAACTGTGAGTGTTTGAGTCTGTGTTGGGGAGTAGGGTGCTGTGGAGGGGGCAGGGTACACTACAGGAGGGGAAGGCGAGCATTCTGGAGCATACCGCGCGGATAGGGTGGACAGACACAGGCTTTCAAAGGAGGCAAAGTGGGAGTGCCTGAATCAAAGCAGATGGAGGCACCAGCGGCCAGAGAAAACACGGAGAACAGAGAGCAGCTGCGGACGAGGGGTGAGCCAGAGGGCCGGGAGGGAGGGAACTCTTCTGCGGCGGTGTGTGGGAGCTGACTGCGCAGGCCTGCGATCGGCCCAGCCTTGGCGTTTACAACACCACTTCAAGTTTCACAATCTCGGCTTTTTAAGGGTGAAAAACACCAACGCTAACATAGGAAGAATGAAAAATCACATCGCGCTAAAAGGTCACACCTCATCAGACACATTCATAGGCAGCGGGTCGGCGCATTTTGTCATGATACTCGACGCGGATGCTGAACAGCTGTGGAAACAGCGGACGCTCGAATGCTGTGGCGCTTCCTCCCCGCCTCGAAGTGCGGTTTGACAATGGATTTGCATGGTTTTGCCACATGAAGTGGGGCTTTGGAAAAGCACACGTAGGCATGCTGAGAACGCTGAACTCCGACACACAAAATTATAATATAAAATAATAGGTCCTTTATGTAACATCCAACTGGCATGTAGTACGAGGGTAGTGGAAGAGACTGGCAATGAAACTGTCATCCATATGGTCTTAGAGTCGAACTTCATTGGAAATCTAAGACACTGACAAAGTATTATACTGCACGTATTTCAACAGAAATAAACATGGTCCAATGGAACCTAATTTCTAGGGTGAGATGCCCTAATTTTTAAGGTTTGATGAATTCAGGGCCTTTCAACGAGGCGATGGAAAAGAAAATGTGGTCTTTGCTGGGCTTTGAAAAAAGGTCACCCTCAACACAATAATTTTGCTACAAAAAACAACCAAAATGTGTCTCGAATGAAGACAGGGCTTGTGTTTGTGGAAGAATCACATTATCAGCAGAGGAAACCCTTAAATCGCTCCTCTCTATTCATGAGTTCACATACCAACAAGCGAATAATATTGATTATTCCTAAACCGAAAGTCCAGCTCCGTACGCTTCAGGTAACAATATGGAGCAACTGAATGCAAATCGAATTGATTCTACCCTTCTTACAGCCTGTAGGCAAAAAAATTAAATAAAAAACTATGGCAAGCTAAATGGCTTAATTCATGCATCCCGGGGAAATAATGAACATTAATGCAATATGGTTTTGGCTAAAGGGACAGGAACACTTATTTCATAGTTTGGGGCACTGCTAAATTTTTTGTTGCACATATATTAAGGAGACTAATGTACCTCAACAGGCCACAAAAAAGTGCCCTTATTAGATGTGACTGAATGATAATTAAAGTGCTAATGTAATGTCAAAGCAGTTGATATGATGCAAAGGTTAACTGCAGCAGCTTCTAATTCAGCTTAAATCGCCAGCCAGATGACCTTGGGTCCAAATAAGAGCATTGGAAGGCATTAGCTCGCTCTTCACGCCAGCGAGGTGGCACGAAGATAAAGTCCCAATGATAAAGTTCTGATGAAAGCATCTTTCTCCACTGACTGTTAAGGAGTTTCTGTCTTTCCCTGAATGGCATATGTGAATAGTTGTTTTTTCCTTTTCTTTTCAGAACAAATAGTTCTATATTCCGAAGCACTGTATCCGGCTGCTTGAGAGTCTCAGCTTTTGGCTGCGGAGTGTAAAATATTTACCAGATCGCTTAGCCCCGGTTCGAATGAACTAAACGACTGCTTGTACAATAGCCATTTAGTCTTTGCATGTGTCTCGTTAATGTACTACCGCAGATATTACAGGGGTAATTGTAGGACCGGAGGCACATCTCGCTCAAGTAGATAAGCAATCATATTTACGTTTCAAGTTTGTTTTTTTCCTTGCTCGAAGGCTCAAGGCGGCCGAGATTAATAATATAACGGTAATAACAATAACCGGTGGGGTGATAACTCTGAGGGCCCTTGTCTTTCCTTTAATATACCTTAAGGCTTATATATCTAAAAAACATATGTATATAGACAGAGAGATACACACACCTGTTGGCATACCAATGCAAATGAAGACCCCAATCACGACGACCTTAACCCTTACCCAGCCCTAACCCTAACCCTAACCCCTACCCTACCCAGCCCTAACCCTAACCATAAGCAACCAAACAAAATATGAGACTTTTGGCATTTTTTGTTTTTCTTTTATTGCAGTCACAGATTTTTGTAACATTGAGGTTATCAAAATGGGGATAAAAAATGTCCCCACAAGTTTCAGGTTTTACCAACCTTCATTCACCTATGCCACTCGACACACACACACACACACACACACACATGCACACACACAAACACATATGTTGGTGTACCTATAAAAATGGGGGCCTTCCATTTATTCATGTTGGAAACCCCAAATCCCAGTCAAGATAAACATCCCTAACCCCCACCCAGCCCTGACCTTAACCATAAGCAAACAAACTAAATAAAAGACTTTTGGCATTTTAACTTTCTTAGTTGCAGTTATAGATTTTCAAAAAACTGAGCTTCCCCATCTGTTGACCGAAAAGATACACGGTCCCCACAATCAAAATAAGTTTTTATCCCGTTCAGGGGACACCCGCACACAGACAAATATATTAATAAATACTCAAGCCAGGCTCCAAACAGACTGCCGTCCACTGAAGTGTGGGGTTCAAAAATTCAAGGCTGCTGTGCAGTTGAGCAGAACAGACCGTGCTCTACACACGCTCAGCCATCTTCAAAGCGAGGTAAGTGACTGTAATGTCTCTCCCGTTTATTACAACCAGCCTCTTCCAAATCACACTGTGCTTTGTTCAAGCCCTCAGCCCATCCTGCAAGTCATATGAGATACTATCTTTACATTTCTATTTTTTTTGTTTTTTGTCTTCAGGTGACTTTTCTGGCTTAAATGAAGAGCAGCAAACATCAGCCCTCCTCCTGGATAAAAAGGTTCCCCATGGATGGTGAAATGAAACCTGTGCTGTTCACATTCCTGTACTGGTATTGTGGCACTGGGTGAGTGGTCTACATAATGCTGTAATTGATCCCTGCTCCAGTTTCAGTGCACATACAGCACAACCAAAACAGTCACTGAGCTTCACATACTTTGCTGTCTGTGTCTTCTTATAGTATGAGTCATGCTTTTCATCTCCAGACTGCTATTTGTTTGATACAAAACAAAAAATGCTGTTTGTCTTCGTGGTATGAAGATTTCTAAACTCATATTTCTGCCAAGTAGTTTTTGGCAGAAACGGAAATAATTTCTCCTGCGTGATGATGTACTGGAAATTTTTAATTAATCAGTTAAAAATTCAGCAGGGGCTCTGTATTCAGAGCCTTGAACACAGAAGTAGACTACGGAGAAATCAAAAAATATTTAATAAATCCATGATCTTCTTCCTCCTAGAGGCATTCTGAAGAAAACAAACAACATTTCAAGCCACGCGTGCATTATTACCACCAAAGGTCATTACCGGCGTCACATTTTTGGGGGAATCTGTCAGTATGAAAGATATCTTTTGCTTTTATTTCTCTGTTGGAGCCTCACAAATATCCTGCTACCTTTTCATTTCTTGCACTGCATGGAGAGATGCATCATTTGTTGATTGCTTTATTTATTCATTTTTATCACTGCAAAGTTTGGATGTTCCATTTTTCATTCATCTGCTGACTGATGTGAGCCAACATTTCGCATGAAAAAAAAAACTAGTTTCTTTTCTGTAGAGAAAAAGTACTCAGCAACTACGTTGTGCCACAGCTTAGCTATGGAAATCCACTCCAATAACATTACATCTTATTTGCATACTTGCAAGCTGCCAATAGTTATGCAACTAGGGCTAAGATTGCAGTAACGCAATATGATAGATCAAATAGATCTGGATATTTCCGTTATACACTTTTTTACATTAGTTATCGTGGTAAGATAACTAATGTAAAAAAGTGTATAACTGAAATATCCAGATCTATTTGATTATTATGTTGTTATTAAACGTAGCATTCCGTACCATGTGCAGTAAACTGCTTATTACATAATGCGCAGCCTATATTTGTGAGGAAAATAGAAGTCCTTTTGTGGTCTGTGAGTTTTTAGGCAGTGCTCGACATCAACCACGGTGGCTGGAAACATCCGCAAATATAGGAGTTTGTCAAGAATTGAACTCATTAAAGGCGGCTCGTTAAAATATGTCGCGCAGGCACGTACGCGCGGAGCGGGCCCTTTGATCGCTCCGCTAACAGTGGCTAACCAGCGGGGCTTCCCACTCAGCCGATCGACAGGATTCTCTCCATGCGTATGTCGGCCTTTTTTCCCCCTCCTGCACTTTACCGCCTAAAAAAATCGATCTCGCTCTGTCTTACACCGGCTGTAGTGTGCAATTTCATTCCGTTTGAAGTCTTGTTAATCGGGTCTCTGGCTAAAATGCCTATTTACAGCGCGCACTGTTGCCCCTGGCTCTGCAGCATTTTATTTCATTACCTTGGACTGATGTGGATTTAGATGTGCATGGCAGGAGCAGCAATTAAACTCCATGGGCTTCTGGCAGTCGCCTCCATAATATCTTATGAATATAAAGGAGCTTTTCCCCCCCTGTCATTCAGGTCTCTGCTTGCTAGTTTTATTTTAATTTCCACTCACTAATACGCTTTTTGTCTCCCCATGTCGGTGCTGGATCTGGCAGCACATCACGCTTGCTGGGCATTTTCTGGGGGATTCACTCCAGGCAGGGACACCCGTCTGGGCCCCCCATCACTGGCTGGTGTCTGCTGGATTCTGATTTGGATGCACATCAGGTCCCTCCCCGAAACGGCGAGCTGACCCACTGCGATCCGTTGCAGGTTTCGGATTCGTGTCAACTGCATTTTTACTTACCCCCCCCCCCCACCCCATTTTCCTGGCCTTTTCACTTTCATGGGACCCTCAGAGCTGTTTCCCACAGCCACAGGGAAGGACGCGGCCAGGTCACTGCCCCCCTAAGGTTATTTTTTCACCATGGGTGTTTCTTGTTTCTTGCTTCCCCGTCTACGTGGCCCCCGCTTTGTTTTTTAGTTTTCCTTTGTGGTTTTTTCTTGGCTCTTTGGGGAAATGTCTCCCTTTTCCTCCAAAATGTGTCAGTAGCAGACTCAAGCTGCAGTTTCTTTTCACATTTTGTGTTTTATTTATTTTTTTTATTTCTGTAAATGCTAGGAATATGTTCTCTGCATAAAACTAAAGGATCTCAAGATCTAGATGTGATTGTTTTTACAAGGATGTTTATGATTGAACTCCAGCACAGTCAAACACAGGAAGATTTAAGTTTTATGTGTCTATTGTGTGGGTAATTGCTATTTGAATCCACCCCCCAACCACCCCTCCACACACTCACACACACACACACACACATGCATGGGGCACTCGCTGGATCGCAGTCCATCTGTAATTATCTCTGATTGGTCAAGTCTCATTCAGTGGCATTTTTGGTTATTTTTTCTTGCTCAGAGTAGCGTTTGCCTCTGATTAAACACGCACATTGTTGTACAGACTGCCCTTTCTAGGTCTGCCAGACAGAAATAAGCACCGACTCGTCCTTGCAAATGTTTATTTATTTCCGCACCTGGGCTTTCAAAACGTTTCTGGATGTGTATCCATGCTCTTCCCCTGTACACTGCGGACTGGCAGGTGTGCGGTGGGGGTGGGGAATGCTGGCAGGTGGGGAGTGGGTGGGGGCCCTCTGGATGAAGTGTGATGGCCTCCTAGGGCCTCTCCCCACATCCTCACAGTTGTCATGTGTCCAGGTGTCATGGGTGTCTTGCAGTTCCTTGGTTGGGCAGCGTTGAGGTTTCCATACAGTAGGTGTACTGCCTTGCCAGCTGACTGGGACACTTTGACATACGCACCTTGCACTGTAAATAATGGTAGACATATTACCCAGAAAGCTCAGGTGGTTAGTTTGCCCGCTCGTCAGTAATGCTTCCTGTAAGCTCAGTGATTCTGAAATAAAGCATAAATCCATTTAGGCCAGTAGAGAATCTGGGGGATCATTTAAGCCTTCAGATGAGATTCTACGGAACATGTCCTATTGGCATTTGTGCAGTTTATGTCTTTTTTTCCATGAAGCTCATGGCCACACTTCATGTATCTGAACTCATTTACCCATTTGATCCAGATTCATACAAACACCTGACCACGGGGAGTCTAGCCCCGGATCGGACCCGGGCTTTAGGGGAGGCCGTTGCTGGATGCCCCCTGTCTTCGACTGCCGCCTGGCAGGTATGTGAGATTTGATCATGCCTGACAAGTGGGGGCCTGTGCAAAGAGGGGTCAGCCCCCACTATGGTTATGCATCATCAGGAAGGTCCCTATGAAAAGAGCATTCACTGCGTTCCTACCAAATGCACACAGACGCCACGTTATAGTAAGACTAATGCTGTGTCGATAAAATCGATTTTTAATCGATTCTCATAATAATTCCTAAAGATTGATTCGTCCGTCCAAACTTCAATTTTACCCTTTAACATTTTTTGCCCTTTTTACAGCTAAAATAGGGGGGGGGGGAAGTCCAGACGGGCATTATGAGACTTATGTGTTGAAAGGTTAATATCCTTAATCACGCGCATCGTGAATTCAATGACGCGACAGTAGATGATGTTAAAGTTCACCGGGGAAAACTGTGCTAACATGGCGTCGGACACCATGCCCGTACCTTTAAAAGCTGCGGTCTGGAAGCATTTCGGGTTCAGAACGGACAGACAGACAGATGAGCTTGACAAAAGCAGAGCGATTTGCTTTCCCTCTGGAGTCTAGGGGTAGGGAACACACTTTCAAAGGCTAGGGGCATGGTCACACCTTGCATTCAACATCATAAACTTAATTTATGGCAAATGCATCATTTCTTATATATTTGTTTTGGCATTAAACTCATCTTTATCTTAGTGTACTTTGTAAATATGACAGATTAATGCTAGGTTTGTAATTTGACATAAAAGTATAGACATTGCAAAATGCGGTTTGGAATAATTGCAGACACATTATAAAAGTACATAGTAAGCAATGTTGGCAGTTTGTTTTGATCCCAGATATCAGCAAAGTCTTGGCTACATTAAGGTGACTAAACGGTGTAGTTGCAACATTCAGTTGGTTAAATAAATAAGAAACCTGACTCATGTCACTATTTCTGGATCCTTTCATTGAATATATATCAACTTTCATGTGTATGAATGAGCCATTGACACCAGGCCCTTTTATGGTGCTTATGGGGATGTATCTGGATCGCGTTTCACCGCTGCGTTGTTCATTAAATTACCATGCGAATGCGATTTGAATACGCGCGTAATGTGGCTATTTAGAATATGTATAGCGATCTTCGGGCGAGAGCGGTATTACACACCCCCGATCCTGGTAAAACAAAGTAAGGTAACTTGGTTTACTTTTTTTCCGATTTAACCTAATTTAGTACTTCCGACATTCGACGTTTTGAAAAGAATAGGCAACGCCTTTCTATTTTCTATTTATTTTCTATTTAAAGTTCAAGTTTGAAATATTTACCTATCAATACTTCATTAATTTGTCGTTGAATGTCAATATAATACTTGTATTAACTATACAGTCAATGTAATTAAGGTAACAACTGTTTTAAAAACACTGAGCCAAATCGGTATCAGATCGGAACAGATTGGTTCGAATCGTGATAATCGATTCTAAATCTTGAGAATCGGAATCGAATCGATTCTTGAAATTTGAATCAATACCCAGCACTAAGACCATGGTCTACTGCATACAATTGGGATGTTTTGTTATTTCTAATAGAAAGAGTTGTAGTAAAATAAACAGGCATTATATACCTACACTGCATGCTAACAAAAAAAGTCAATAAACATCATATGCAGCACATTTGAGAGTGAGAACGCTACACGCCAGGTCGTTGATGGCTTTCGCGCCACACATATGTAATTGTTTTTCTTACACAGATAAAGTAGCATCCTTGACAAAACACATTTTCTTTGGCCCCCACTGTTACAAAGTGATTAATGCGCTGGAGTGGAATGGCCAGAGTGGAAACCCCGCAGAGAGTGGAGCTGTAAATCTCACCCCCAAGTTATTGTTAACTCACTACCTCTAAATACGAAATGCACGCCCATGTTTTTTTTTTTTTACAACAGACAATGGAAAAATGGCTAAATGGAAAAATAATAACGCACGTATGGTACACGTGACATTTTTTCCTGAATGTTTAACGTCTGCAAAGTAATTCCGTAATTAAACTCTTTCTGCGTACTTATTACTTGTGCAATTTACTTTTACTGTCTAGCATAAAAATTCATGTAACTCTCATTTTATACTGACATATGCTAATGCGTTTTGCTAATGTGAACGTATACACTTGGAGCCGTGCAGTTCGCTAAGTGGTAACATTTTAATTTGTTTGTTTGTTTGCCATCATGGTAGCAGCAACAAGTCGTGTTCTTATAATGAGAAACATTTTTTATTCAGTTTCCTCCAACGTGTTCTGCCAAAATGGAGACATAATTTCCCTTTTATTGCTATCGATTTAACACAGGCAGTAAAGCAAAAATGAACCCAAAACAATTTAGTTTGTTTTTGTTATATGTATTCTGACTCATCTCAGAAAATATTTCTTGTAATCAGACAATGGTGCCTGTCTCAACAATGTTGTTCTTTTCTTTATTTTTGTGCTACGAAAAAGTGACTTGATTTTTCATTCTGAGGTGTGGGATGTTCAGGCCAGAAACCACTCAGCATGCCATGTGGTTTCGATAAGAGGCAAAATTCCTCAGCACCTTGTGGTCACATGGTTCAAGACAGCCCCGCCGGATATCTCTCGACTATATGATAAGGTCTCGTGTATCACTCTGAAGCTGTGCTTAATAGAAGATAGTGCAGTCACCTCACCTTTCACCTCCTGTGACACTATCATAACCTCTTCCATTTGGCGCTAAATTTATCACACAGCTTGTCAAAAACACACTTGAAGAAGACAAATTCTGTGGTCCTAGTTACATTGCGATTCAGGGCAAAGGACCTTTGCTGAGGTCTGAAATTGTAAATGTGTGTTTATTACTATAAGGCTGGTGAATATCTAATGTTTAAGGAACTACGAGATTACTATTTCCTGTCTTCGGTACAAAAAGGAGTTTTATCATAACCAGCTGAAACTTATACAGTATTTCCAGTGGCAAAACAGAACATTGACTGCAGTCATTACTTCATAGTTAACACTTACTGTACTCTTTCCCATAAAAGGTTTCCCACTTGGATCTTTTGCCAGGATAAAAATCCTCGGTTTTGGCAGAATGGTTCTGCGTGCTGTCGAGTTTTCCTTTCTGTGTCGGGTGGAGTTAAGAATCATATATCACATTAAAGAGTCAACGTGTAGTCCCCACCATGATAATAGCTTGTGTGTGATTGCTTTCCATCCAACACCTTCTATTCTGATATGTCTGTATGTAGCCCTATAAAAAGGACAAAATGGACAGATTTACTAATGGCACAATGCAAAATCCTTAATGTAAGCCGAGTCTTCATACGTTCTGTATTCAATCCCAGAATGGTTTCCTTGAAGCAGTACGGGTTTCTCTTTCCTACACAAGGTCACACAGTGGTGTGGTTTATTCGTCTTGTATATGTTGAATACAAATCACCCCATGCATCACTGGCTTGCCATAAAAGGCCAGGCATTTGAGCAAATGCTGCTGTCCGTGACAGAATGACAGAAAAGGCAGGTGACATCACTTCAAGGAATGAACAGAACCCTTTTTTCCCTTTCATTTCCTAGAAAAAGAACAGAATAATGCAGTGGGTATATTTTGCGTAAACAAGCGCTTGTCCCTCCTGGCCTTTTAATTAATTACGCTTGATTCTCTTGTCAGCCCAGAAATGATCCAAATGCCACTTTTCCCAATGTTTTGTAAGAATGAAGGTTTATAAAGGTATATGATCCCGGTCACTAAATTAGCTAATAGAACAAATGTGTTTCTTTTTACTGAAATTAAAGATTTCTTTTTTGTAGTTCTATCTCACTGGGTGCCCCGGAGCCAGTTCCAGCCAGCACAAGGTAAAGGGGTCATCCTAGATGGCATGCCAGCCCATACCAGGCTACTGGCAATTTGGAGATTACAATTAGCAGAACTACATGTCTTTCGACTGCAGAAAGAAGGCAGAATGTAAAGAAACTCCAGATGCAGAGAGCAGAGGCGGGATTTGAAACCCGCAATCCAGAAGGCGCAAGGTAGCATTCGTACCGACTGAAACGCCTTGCCACCATTAGTGAAGCATTAAATATATATACATATTTATTTTCATAATTTGTTTGTTTATCTGTTGGCATCAATCTTTCCGAAGGAAGTCAAACATAGTCACTTACACGAGGCAGCGAGTGGAATGTCCCTGAGTATGTGCTCATAGTTAAGGGTGCAAAGGTGACAGAGAGAGAGAGTCAGTGGAATATGTGTCACCATTATCCAAGCGCTCCCGCCATTCAGGCCAGGGTGACCTTTCTCGCATGCTTTCTTCACATCCATTGTGCCCTACTTGGAGGAGAGTTGTTTTTCTTCAGTCTAGAATAGCATAGACTATGAAAACAATTCATGACTGACTCCTTCACTCTTACCATAAACTAAGGTCAATTATGAATGGTGCACTACCTTTCGTGAGGTTGCTCCAAAGTTTATTCTTCAGAGATAGAGAAACTGAGTTACAACTATCTCCAACTATCTTTTGGGAAAAGTGTTCACTATGTCACCAAAATACAGTCAGAGCTGCAGTGGAGACCTCAGCTGGTCTTCTAAGGGTTTCAGTGATGACAGGCCAAGTGTCCAATACAGAATTAAACAATACAGCAGGGCATGGAGAAGATGCTTCTTTGACGTCGCAGACTCTGGGAATGGGCTGAGGGGTTCGCAGAATTCAGCTATACAAGATGGTCGCGGAGAACTCATCATTGTGTGGAGCAATGTGAAAAGACTTAGGAAGGCATTGTATACCTTGGTAGTCACACCTTGCGCCTCTCCGGCCGTGTCTGGGAAGGGTGGAAGCTCCAGCGTGCCGTGAGAAGGCGAAGGGCGTTCCTTCAGTCAGGCAGTGTGCAATATGCAGCCCCTTAATCTAATGCTGATTACTCTGCTTCGCTGGCAGCATGCAAAGTCACACACCCAGATTCAACCGCGTCAACTCATCTTGCAAAAATGCAGAGCCAGCCTTAAGGAAATGGAGACCGAGTTTAATAGCTGTCTATGTGTGTTTCTGCAGAAGCTCAGAAACCAGAAGCAGAGTGGCATTTGGGCTGTGGTTCTGCACTATACTAATAGCTCAGTAAAATAAGCAAGTTACATTGAAATGACATTTATATTGGGATATGCTTTTGCCCACCAGTGACGCGACCACATTAAAGCGCCTTGTTTATTCTGGCGAACGTTTGAATACAAACACCAAAATCCAAGTGAAGAGTAGCAGTAAATGCCTGTGTATATCTCTGTGTGTCTTTGTCTGTGTGCATTTGCATCAGGATAAACACAAACAGCCTGCAAATGCCAGAAGCATCCTGCTAGCCGACCGACACAAAGGTTAGCTCTTTTTTCAGCGCCTTGCAACCAGAAATGTTTTGGTCCTGATACAGGTCACGTACCGCCTTTTTTCCCCTTTGATATTGTCGTCTTTGCATTTTGCAATAGCACTGTATAAATATATTGTTATTATTATCAAATGTTTGCAGTATATATAATGAGTATGTAAACTTTGGAAATCTATGGTGTAACAGTGTACTGTATAATTGAAGAATACTGAACACTTTATGCCATTGATGGCAAATATGAGCGATCGTGGAGCCATGATGTGATCTATAGACATGAGCTGGACATTCAATAATTTTGAGATAAACCTCACTCAGCCTAGATATAATGTGTGAACCATCACATGCACTTGACATTTCAAAATCAGAATCGAATAAAACGTTTTATTTCTGCCAGTCTTCGTGGCCAAGGCTAATACTAAAGATACTAGCTGAGTTAAATTGCCATAATTATAATAGCTTCAGCAAGGTTAAAGTCTCTGATCGTTACTAAATGTCACAATAACACAATGACCCTAGAATGTCCTGTATTTTAACAAGAGGTACAACTGCTATTTCAAGTAAAGTGTGTTTTTAGAACCATTAATAAAAAGAAAATGACGACACCCTAACCCTCCGCATCCAAGCAAGACGGCCGACTTCAGTCCGCAGGCTTTTATCCTGTCACTGTTTTTTTCTAAACACTCGTTCGGGCCGGTGCCTTGAAATGCACATACTCTTGTGAGGGCATTTTTTTTGGTGTAATTAATGATTTCACGGTTTCGCATTAACATCCATTTAGTGTCCCAGAGCTGCAACCTGTACTATATCCAGGAGGACCTTCTGAGGCTGAAGGTGACACGTATCTACCTCACACCATAATTGTGCATCTACATTTGTTACAGCTTGAGTGGTTCCTTTCTGCTAATTGGTCCACACTCTGGTCCTGCCAGAGATTTTGGCACAATGACATTTAAATTCAACTTGAGCCCTTCTTTTGTGGCTATGGACATTTACAGAGCCTAATTACCGAAAGCAATTAATTAACGGATATGCAATTATGATTGGTACTTAGGCAATCTATTTTAATTATTCCTTTGAACAACTTTTCTATGTATATTTTCAAGCTAATCTACGTAGCTGCTTTATGACACGTCCTCCTTTATTTTTCATTGCATTACAGGGAAGGTCATTCACAACTTTCCACACCATGTGGGAGAATCGTATAACATTTCTTTAATTATTATAATTTTATATCTAATTATGCTGTTTCCCGTTTATCGATCGCTTGTCATCATGATTGAAATGTCTTTCCGCTTCCAGGGTCAGCCTTAAATAAAGACGTGAAGCCGCAGGAGGTTAAAAATACCACTCAAATTACAAGCCACTCAAACCTCAGCTAATCAATGACCCACGACGCCCATCTAATACATATCAGTGGTTTGAGTGGCTTAGGCTGTATTTTTAACGACTCTGTTTTAAATAAATCTCGGTGGCACCAGTGCCACGCCAAAGGGCTCACACAGAAAGCTGCTTGTCCCATTCTGCTGAGCAGCCGGCTTTGGGGAGGTTTCCCAGAGAGCAACTAGGAAGCAGGCTCGATTTTCCTCCCCGGATACAGGGCTTCGACGGCCCCCATGGGCCACGCTGCTATTTCAATTAATCGCAGTTAAAGAAAATCAGGCATCTCTCTTATCCCTCCATAAACCAAGCTGATCTCAGCGCTGCTCCTCAATTGCAATTTCTACCGCGGGTCAAGATCTGATTAGGATGACGAGTTCAGCCAAACGAGCCGTTTTTTTGCAGTAGGCCAGGGAGACACTGCTGTGGCAGGATGGCGTGGGTTTAATGATCCGGAACTGTAGGGCCTGCTCCTGCCTGTGTCCGCTTGAGGACGCCATTCATCAGACAAACTTTAACCATTCTCAGTCTTCCTCTGTTCCAGTGGCTGGCTTATAACCAGTAGTTTCACATGACTAGGCCAGATGCCCCCCTAAACAGCTTAACTGCAGCATTCTCTCCACAGATACATGCGTTCCAGCATGCATTCCTGCACGGGTGCCTGTCACTCTCAGCACTTCTAGCCCACTTGTGGCCCTTGGCTTGTCGGGGGATATTAGGTGACAGGAATCGCTTTCCTTGTGAAATATATGCCCAGGCCTCAAGGTCTAACCCTTCATTTCTGTGGTGTTCGGCCCCTAAAACACAGAAGGGCCCAGATGGGGGTGGTGGGGGGGCAGCATGGAGACGAAGCAGGGGATCTCAATCTTAAGACATCGATGGGCTGCGAAGGCCAGGCAGACCCCGAGAGAGAAGAGGGAGGAAAGAGACACGCTTCAAACAGACTTAAACATGTGCCGCGTGTCCTGCTGCTTTCAAGCCCTCGTGAACATTATGAAGGACTAACCTTCCAGTTAAAACAAGAACATCAGCTGTACAAAATATATCTTTTATGGCCTTTAACTGAGACGTATCTTATTATTTATTTATTTTTTTTGTTGGGGGGGGGGGGGGGGGGGGGGGTGA
>JAODUD010000039.1:12150924-12163691 GCA_026784285.1 Stomatorhinus walkeri | reverse complement strand
ATATTGCTCCTAGACATATAAATGGTTATCTTCCCACAGCCAGGTAATCTATTTGGGCAGCATTAGAAAGTTTAAGCATATGCTACCACCAGAACGTCCCTCCCTCTCTTGGTTTCCATTTTCAAAGGCTTGGCACAGTATCAAACACAGAAATAATCACTGCGGTCACTACTTCTGCGGCCGTACATCTGCCGGTACCCAAACGCTGACACTCTGATGTCTGCTGGGGGCAGATCGGGCGGCCATGCCATCACACAGAACTAAAGCAGACCTCGAAAAAAAACATCATTGAGGTTACTGGGACGATGGTGTGAAGCCGTTCAAGGAGCATGTGGAGCCGTGATTGGGGCGGAGGGAAGCATATGGGTGACCAGGAGTTCCTGGAGGGAACCTGCTATTATGACTGGATGGTTAAACTGAATGGCCCTTTGGAGGAAGATTGTGGCCATAGAATAAAATACCAACAACAATGATAATACACTGATAATAATACACTGATAATAATGCAAGAAAAATGGAACAGTTTACTGCTTACAGTGCTGAACAGTGACGGTATTATTTTTGTTTTTTTATTATTATTTTATTATTTTTATTATTATTTATTTTATTGTGTATTTTACTGACCCCCTCATTCGGACTCCTTGAAGAGGTTGGAGTGGGGGGGTGGGATGTAGCAAAAGAGAGGAAAAAAGATTGCAGTTGTAATTAATTCCTTATATAATCCAATACACTGTGCAGCCACTCTTGGTTGGTGTGACATGGGATAAGTAGGTGACACGCAGTTAATCACTGCAAAAGTTCTATAATAACTTCGCTTATTGCTCAGGAAATTCAGCCCGAGCAGAGGCAGCCACTGATGGGACACCGCCGGGATTTCCTCATCAGTACAGGGATGGGGTATACATTTGATGTTTCAGGGAGGCACGAGAGGTGAGACACTGCTTTGGATCGTTAAAGAGGTCAGGTGGTCTGACACAGAGTAAGTCATCGGCGTGCGATGCCTGTTACAGGGCAGCAGGGGTGGACCAATGCGGCATGAACCTGAAGTGGGCCAATGAGCTGTCCAGAATGACTGTGAGTGGGCGGGGTCTGAGCTGACCTGAATGGCAACGGAAATAAAAAAAACACCCATCTATCTTCCAATCGCTTTTCCCCACCAGGGTCGTGGGAGACCGGAGCCAATCCCAGGCAGCCGAGCGTGGTGGACGGGATGCCAGTCCATCACAGGGCACAGGGCAGGGACACCCTGGATGGGATGCCAGTCCATCACAGGGCATAAACATTCACAAGACTGCATATGATTGGCTTGCAGGAGGAAACTGGAGCACGCAGAAGAAACCTGCATGACATGGGGGGAATGTACGAAGCCCTCAAACACGCAGTGGGGACAGGCGTACAACGAAAATACACTGTGTCAGTAATTCAGGATTAACTGCAGGCAGCTATGTAAGACGGCCATTTTGTCCAGCTTATTTTACCCTTAAATACTTTCATAATGAACCTGCACCCACATTTTTTACATTAATCATGAGAACAAATACACACAATGATCCTACAGAAGAGCACTGCCATTTAAAACAAAAATGTATAAATATACTGAAGTTTTATCTTGTTTTTTTATAGGAATTAAGACACAAGAAGGTTTTTTTTCTTCTTTATTAAAATAATTATTGTCTTAAGCACTTTTATGATAAGTTGTAGATGAGTAAGCACAACTCCCCTTGCTTTACAGGAATAAGAGCTCTTAGAAGAAATCTGACATGATTTTCAGAATAAAAGCATTTCTGCTAAAATGTGTTTTCCTGTGGCAGCTAATGCAGAGATAAAAGGGATGAAGTGGCCAGTTTTACTGATGGGTACAGTATCTTAAGAGATCTCACCCCACGAAACAGCAGCTTGTGGTACGATGAGCGGTTTTACTCATAGAAGCTCCACAGTGTGAATGAAGGGTGGACCTAATTTACATGCCTGCTGTCTTTAAAAAATCCAGAGATCCAAAATTCCTCACGATGCGTGGTTCGAGTGCGGGTCGACACAAAGCAGGTGTGCCGTCGCCCCCTCCTGCACAGGAATCGAATGACATCTGGTCTCCTGCCTCTCAAGGCCTGGATTTCAGGCTTCCCCGGCTCTGCCGTGACTCACTACTCACCCCATCTTCCTCCGCTCACGTCGCCCCAATCCCCCTCAAACTCCAGCCGATGAGCAGCCCTCTGCCACGTCCGGCAAAGATGACCCACAGCTAAAGAACAGCCCACGCATCTGTACATGGGAAATTCCTCCACCGAACGCCGTCTGCTGATCCGGCAGCTGCCAGAATCCAATGGAAGAAACGGTACCGGTGGGACGTGAGACTCAGGTGCTGTTAAGCTGACCTTAGACATAACGGAGATCAAAAACTCCATCGGCGATGGTTCTTTTTCTTCCTCAGCCTCGCTTCCTAGCTGAAGAGTAAAAACGTAAACAATTAAATTGCGTCGTATTAGCTTGATCTCGTCCTAATCGCCATGGGTGTGTAATAGCATCATTACGGACACGGCAGGGTGTAGAAGTCAATAGAAGCTGTGCCTTGCTGGCTGGCCGGGCTTCATGGCCTCATTTCCATTGCATTTCGGTGGTTTCCCCCTCAAATCCTTTGATAATACATCACAGCATAATAAAGCTGACATCCAGAGGCCCAAAGATGGCAGGTAATTATAAGGACTGCTGCCGTTCCTGTGCCGTAATCCAATCACTGCTTGGTAATCAGGGTCTATCACTGACCTTAACTTGAAACAGGCGCCCCGGCGTTCATATGTAGAACTGCTCTGGCCTTTTGAGGCTGGTGGGGAACGGCAAAGTTGCGTTCACTGGCAGAATGAAATGAGGAGCTCTAACTACTAATAAGCCCTCTCACCCCCATCCCCCCCACCACCGGATAAACTGACCCTCACTGACACGCTCACAGGTTCGCCTCGTCGTCCTGCTATCAAAAGTCTCACATGCTGATCGGTGAATTCAGATCGCTTGCTTTGGTCTGCAGTCACAGTGGGATACAGGGCACCTGATGTCTCCAGTGACGTAAGTAAGTATGGCTGCAGGTTAAAATCTCGACCCGCCAGTTGGGAGGCCTTTACCCTGCCTCATCTCAAGGCTCGGCTTCCCTTCATGGCCTGAGGAAAGAACACGCTTGATTATAAAGGCCAGAGTTTATCTGCAAGCATCCGGCGCCAAGGACAGAGTGGCTCATCCAGGACCTTCATGTTCAAATGTGACCTCCGCAGACAGATATAATACGCAATATAAAGTACTGTAGAAACGATTTTACTGTTTAATTTTCCGTCCTGTGCGGCTGGTTGCAGACACCTAGTTAATTTTACTGGCTGGAGTGTGGTATGGTGTTCCTGAAGCCTGGACGTCGAGTCCATCAATCATCGTGCAGATGAGCACTCAGCGATGATCCATCCAGGACTGTAATAAAAGGGGCTACGCTGTGATGCACACGTAAAATGTGTCCTTTGCTACAGTACTGCTCAGCGGTATAAAGCCACAGTTTTGTTATGGAGGTCGAGATCATATAACGCTGTAATTGCAAGCAGATGAAATTTGCATTCTTGGACTGCGGGTGTGTGACATGATGGTCCTTGATTGCTTCACCGGAATCGGCAAGCCCAGACCATGTGACACTGCTAGGGGTATAAACAACAGACCCAACTTTAGCAAACATTTCAAAATGAGTCCTCATGGTTAAGTTTTCCAATAGATGTAATTCCGAGCTACTTCAAGCAACATGATTCAGCTAAAGAGCAGCATGGAGTTGTCTGCTTTGCCTGGTAAAAGTTTTGCTAAGGTATAAAAAGGAAGCAAATGTCCTCAGGATACTGCATAGAAAACGTGAAAATACTACAATATCTGAGCCATGCTATCTGGAATGGGTATTAACCTCATATGTTCCATGAAAAATGCACAGGACCATTTTTTTCCAAGTGTGTGTGGTTATTTTTGCCTATTAATTTATTTCATTGATTTGAATTTCATGTGTGTTTTATTTAGTGTGAAATCCAAGCAATGGTTCTGGACATGCATGCCTGCCCCCCTGAAAGCGCTCCCTCTTGTCTCTCGGAGTTACCCCCATGACACGCACCATTTGCATTCTAGTGGTGCTGCACGTTTATTTTAGCGAGAAGAAATGTCAGCGGATTTCCAGACACTTAACGTTCTGTTGTGCTTCATTCTTTCAATGTTTTTCTTCGTAGCTTTTTTTTCAGTTGGAGAATTTTGTACAGGAATCTTCAACACTAATCACAGAAAGAGTTTTCTTGTTTCTGCATTTCTTTGTGTAGGGATTGTTGTTTTATTTACGGTTTGGCGTGATGTAAAAAGCACCTAGCAAGCCGCACTTTCTGCAAGCCTGTAAACACAGAGTCGCCTGAGTTTCTGCCTCCAAATCACAGCTGGTCTTGAGCGATTCTTGTCCCGGCTTATCTCCTGTCTTCTTCACCTCTCCCCACATGTGGCTAGCCACAAAGAAAAGCGACTACACAAAATATCACGCTGAAGAAATGAACTGTGTTGGGAGTGTACCTCTGAGAGCATACCGGCAGGCGCCAGCCGCCTGTCCCCTTCTACGCGGCGGTAACAGCGATGGCGAGCCACATGAAATTTTCACAGCAGAGGCACGGCCGTGGACTGCCCGTAGTTGTTTATCCGTTCGTAAAGCGGAGCGTATCAGCGTTCTGTCTTCCTCAGCAGGGCAGGAGTGTGTTTGGATGCATAACTGCTGTGGGAACGTAGCTGTCAGTATCTCTCCGATTCGGGGCGGATACAGGCGAACGAGAGGAGAGTGAAGAGAAAGTGAGATTATCCAATTCATCCCAATAAATAAACTTTATTTATAATTAATAATTTTTTCTCCGGAATTATGTACGAGGTGTCAGGAAGGCAGGATTTATGCACTAGTAAACTGGGGATGTAGCCCAGGGCCCCTAGTTGAAGAGGCCATTTTTTCCCCTGGTCGTTACAGCGTCGTTATATGCTATAGGTAGGACCCCAACAATGACTTTAGCCCAGGGGCCCAAAAATCAATTTACCCAGGGGCCCCTACTCCCTTAAATTTTACGCTGGATGGTAGTTTTCACAGTCTCCCAACCAGTTTTTTATTTAATGACTCCAGGAGACTCCAGGGGGCGCCCTGGAGCAGTTCTTTGCCTGGTTCATTGCCTCCAGCTCCACCGACTCTGTCCTGTCATTGACCCCGCTCGCCTGGAGCTCCTCTCACCAGTTCATAGGTCCAGCTGGATGAGCCCCATGTGCTGCTCCCTAGTGGCTGACTGTGGTCCTGCTAACGTGTTCCCGGCTCGCCTCTGCCCCTTTTGTTGCTCTCGTGCCATTGCACTGTGTGTTTGCCTTGGACCGCTCTGCTATCCAGGCATTTCCTTGACATTTACATGCCTGGGCATGATGTGGGTGAGTCTGCACAGCCACGACTCACATTTCCTGCAAGATTTTATTGGATTATTTATGTTCTTTCATATTTATTTAATTACAGGCCAGTCTGGTTTCCATCATTATATCAGCATATAAGGGGTATCAGTTCACTACTCTAAAAAATATCTTAAAACATTAGTTCATAATTATCGTTCCATCCAAGCAACCATCCATCTATCTATTTTCCATTTTTGCTTAATAAGCATAAGGCCATGCTTAGCCACTCCACATGGACAGATTGTTGCAATTGATAAACAACACTGATTAAAATGTTTGGGTCTTGTATTCAGAATTAGTTTGGGTTGTATTAATAGATTCCTATTTGCTTCTGATTTGTCCAACAGAACTCCAGAGGATAAATAATCATTTAAAGAAAGGGAAATATGGTAACCGCAGTCAATCTACACAAAGGTCAAATAAAGTCATGCAAAGCTTGCAGTTTTTCACTAATTTACTAGGTACATCAACTAAGTTCCAGGTAGGGTCCCCACAACATTACTGTAAGGGTTCATAAGTTGTGCATTTGGTGATTCCATTCTGCATACCACTGCTGCACTGAGCTATTTTTGCACTCGTAGTCTTCCTGTTACCTCTCAAAAAGTCTGGCCATTCTCGTTTGACTTCTCTCATTATCAGGGTTTTTTTTTCAGCCACAGAGCTGCCATTGATGTTCTTTTTTGTTTGTTTATCTCACCGTTCTCTGTAAGATGGAGACGCCCCCTAGTGAGTGACGATCCCAGGAGGCCGTCTGTTCCTGGGATCCCCAAGCGCCATGTCTGGCACCACCAGTCGCACCACGTTCACTAAGATCAGGTGTCTTGCCCTGTTTAATCCTCAGCGGCACCTGTATGTATTTCACCCTATTCGGTGGAGCAGACTGATTATGTTAACAAGCAGTTAAACCTGATAAAGTGGCCTGTGTGTGTGTGTGTATATATCCACATGCACGTAACATCCAGAACACCCCAGAAATTAGCATTTATGAAAGCTCACTTAAAAATATATATATTCATTTACAGCTTCTTAAGATATCAATTTAAGTTTGCTCAGGCCAGGGATATTTGCACGCTGTGCTGCTTTGGCCGCTAGATTATATAACAATATTTTCCTAAGGAAATTCATGAATTACTCTCATGTAATTGTATGAAAGACATAATTGAACTTGCACCAATCACTGATCATGATCGTGAAGACTTCACAGAGCTACCTACTGCTGCCTGATCACTGCTTTTCACATTTCAGACCTGAAATATGCACTTTTCCTACGTCACACCAGCCCAGAAACATTATTAGTATATTTTTATGTCTATTGCAAAATAATTTTCATGAACTAGATAAATTATGCTGAATAAAATTATCAATAAATATTTAAAAATCACGCATTTAAATCACTCTCTGTAAACACACATACAGAACATTACTGATCTTCTAAGCAAATTATGCATGTATAAATTTCACAGGTTATTTTAAGACAGAAAAAGTGTCGCATTTCTGGCGTGCAGCTATCCTGAGAGGCATGATGATTTGTAGCATCAGTCAGCCAGTGCGTAAATGTGCTGGCAAGGCTAAATCAGCCTAAACGCGCTTATCTTTTTTCCCTGCTCCTGGCCGAGGGGCCCTGGCCGTCAGTGGGAAAGGCTGCGAGCTAATTGCCGAAGAGTGGTTAGAGGAGGTCTGTGAAAGTCACAGTAAAGGATAAGGACTGGCTGGGGAAGGAGGGATGCAGCCATGATGCGGACAACAAGGACGCGTAAACAAGGCATTAACAGCGGAATGAGGAGAGAGGGATTGGCCCCGTGAATCCTCGCATTTACGATGCATCTGGGACGCGATGTGAGCTCATATTCGAAGCAGCCCCAAGCCGTTTGCCATTGAGTTTAACAAACAGATTCTGCCGTGTGGAGTGCGTCGTTATAATATTCTGTCAGTCACCCCAGACACTACGTGAACTTTGACGAGAAAGCTAGTCAAATATTGACAAAATATTATGATTATTTTCAGTTATTTAAAATGCCATTTCACACAAAACATTGCAGAGATGCAGCATTTTATTAAATGCTTTAAATAAACAGTTTATTATCAGACATAATAAATCCTAGCAGCTAGACAAAAAAACACGATACATTCAAACCTAACTAAAAGCATTGTCTTTCTCTGATTTCCCTGAATCAAGACTTGATGTTGTCACTCCTGTTGTGGCAAATCATAGGTCACTAGTAACTCTGGACTCCTTCAACGGGAGAGCTAGATGTCAGACGGTAAAGAGCAAGAACTGCATTTAAAACTATTGCCTGTAAGAATTATTAAGTTAATTATTAACTCACTAACCCAACACAATCACGTTTCTTACGCAATATATGTACAATCCAATGCAAAAGTCCAAGGCAGTGTAAGAAATTGTTGTTTATGTATCACATGGGTGTAAAACTGAGATATTATGTCTTACACGGTGTGTTAGCTTTGCCATTTCAAAACCTCTTCTAAAGTCTCCTACGTTTAAGTAGCAGAGAAATATACACATGCTCACCAATAGAGTGGTAAAATGTTTAAGGCTTCTTCATTGTATTTCTGTGCCTTTCCAGACTAAAACAAACTTCTTTATGACGTAATACAAATTCTTGCAACGGAAATCTCACTATCCGGTTTATTTCGGCAGCACATTGCACTAGTTATTAGGTTTGTATGAAGTAAAGTGAGCCTCGCTATATGTTTTTTCCAGAATTGAGAATCAGGGTGTGTGGCATTCATTTAATTTCATGTTAATTTAATCTTTTTTTTTTAAAATCAAAGGTTCTTGATGACACTTCAGAAAAAGATATGTGTGTATATTCCCTAAAGTTAACAATGAACACATGATGTAGGAGCTGAGACTGAGATGTCCAAACCACAGATGAGTTTTAGATGTAAGTATTGATTACACTCCCAATTTTTATTCAGAAGGAGGAGAAACAGCATCGACTAGCAGCGATATTACCTTGTTCCTTTAAACATGTTGGTAATGTTGCTATGATGAAAAATACTCTATCTCTTTAATGCTGGCTTTGAGGACATTGCCCACTCTTGGTTGAACATTCAGGAGAGCGAGTATAAAAAACATGAAATATGCTTTCAGCTGCATGAAGTTCCAGAGCAAGGGCAGGTCAGAGCAGCTCTGCCTTATCCAGGGACCTGTTGTTAATTAGCAAGCCCTCCAGCCTGCCCCACCCCTGCCAAACCACTAAAGCTTATATAAAAAAAGTGCCAATCCTTTCTCTAACTTTTCAGGGCAGCAAAACAATCTCAAGTCAGTGAGAAATGGAACAGGAGGTGATGATTCTTAATTAGCGGAATTCATCAAGGGGACGTGCCTGTATTTTTAATACTGTAAAGTATGCAGTAATCATCTTTAATTCACATACATTCATTTTTCTACACTGACAGCTATAAAAACATACTTTCTCTGACAAATGCTGGTATATTAATCTTTCCTATGCATTTGAAGAGATATTGTCCCCAGTCTGAAAGGTGTTTGTCCATGTAGATGATTTTGACATTTATAGCACGTGTCTTGGTATGATCTGGGGTATGGAGAAGTAATTTTTATTTTTTTTTAACCAATCCTGGATGGTGCTTACAGGCCAACGGAAATGAAGAGTGGCACACACATTTGTGCATCGCTCTAGGGATCCAGCCTGCTCCAGAATTCACCATATAGGTATGACAGACGGTGAGCTGGTCTGCAGCCACAGGGGACACAGACAGCTAATGTGTCACAGTGCATAACCACATGTGCAGGGTGGCTAACTCTCACACATCTGGCGTGACACTCACGCATTCAGACTCTCACGCTCACGCAAGAAATATTATGGCAAATCTATATTATTCCACTATAAACCTAAAATTAGCTACACTGAGAGCGTTGGGGTAGTTTGCAAACCCTACAGACTATTTACAAGGTAATAAAACTGTAACATGCATGCAAATGTGTGTGCAGACTTGTCTCGAATTGAAAATCTCACGCCAGCCAGCTGATCATAGTTGGCAATCCTGCAAGGGGGTTTAAGCAGAAATTCAGAACGGCGACCGCAATAGAAAGGTTTCTGCAGCGCTGCAGGCAGATGACACACAGACTGGTTCAATTAGGACGTCCTGGCACTAATTTAGGCTTAGTATTTAAGCAAAGTGCTGTGCGTTTGTGGATATCACCATATAGGCCTGACTATAAGTAACAAAGGATGGACAGCTTGTTAAATCCCACGGTGTCCAGACTGAATCCAGGCTTCACTGCCAATCAGATACCAGCCTTGCAATCACAGGTTTGTTCTCCTGTTTTATTTCCCAGAGGCCCCATCTATACTGGGCCCATCACTGCACAAAGCCCACGTTCCACACTCATCCATTTAGCCACAGCACAGCCAACTCCACCTCAATGTGACCAATCCAAGCAATACTCCTATAGACGCAATTCAGATGGCGAGTTTCAGTCAGGCACTCGACCCCTGGCTGTTTTCCACGGCTCTGCTTTGATGCTGGGGTAGGAGAACTGACAAACGGCTTCTTGAATTTTGTACCAGCCCATATTTTCTGAAACCCAGCGCACTGTCAGAATGTCAAGAGGGGTGCAAGATGGCCGCCGGATACTTGCCTTCCACACAATAAACAGTCATATTTATTTGCTTTCAATTTCAGGATCCTTCAACAATGAGTCGCCAGCTCAGCTTCAATGTCACGTCCGCTTTGACATGAGGGACCTTCCATGGGGGTGTTTCAATTTGCAACCTCCCTGGCCTGAGCAAAACCTTCCTATCTGCGGACATGACACTTTCTGTGTTTAAAATGTCGGGATTTTCCTGAAGGCCTGACCTTGTCACAGCTTCCGTTCCAGATAAAAGCACATAAGGAAACGGTCGATCTTGAGTGGGAAATGAATACAAATTTTGTTTTGTTTCCCATAGGGGCCAGAGCAGCGAGATTTAAAAGCTTATATTTCTGATTTCCACACCAGCAGATGGTAGATGCCATTTCTAATGTTTGCTTTTTATGCACGGAATTGCTGGCCACATCTGGCTGAAGCTCTCAATCCAAACTAGCAACAGATGTAGCTGCACAAATACCTGACAGTTCCAGCTAAGGAAACAGCGTCGCGCAACAGCACATAAAAGCACCGTTTAGCCAGAAAGTATTTTAGCGTCCCGGTGGGAAAAGAGAACGATGGTTGAAACAGATAAAAAACTGAGATAGATAGAAAAAGACAAAAACTTAAATGAAAGGAAGAGGTGGGGAAGGCCTTTTTTAACTAGATCATCTTACACTGTTTAATGTTCAGTTTGTTATTTTAAATAATGTCCATCCTGACATTCTTCGAACAAAATGTCATGACTGTGCTTCGTAAGGTCAGGTTCCCTCGTGGACAGCCGGGGGACTCAGGTCACGGCCCCTCGCACGTGTGAGGGACAGAGAGAGCGTCCCACGGAGAGGGGCCGCAGATTAATGCACGTAGGCCTGCCCTCTCACGAGGGGCCCCCTTCAAAGCCTCCGCTGCGCTGTCAGGCCTTCTGAGGAGCACACAGAGGCGTGGGAGAAGGTGTTCCTAAGCAGTGTGATCTGCTCTACACCAGCCAAGCTTCCTCTACCGGGGCATTTAAGAGGTGATACAAACAAGGTCTGTGTAATTCCAGGGCAGCTCCACGGAAAAAGGAGGACAAAGACGCCCGTGAGGGAGTCGCGAGCGACGCCGCATCTCTTCGTGCCTTTTTCACATATTGACTTGTTCCCGGTGAAATGCAACTTCAATATGCGTCATGCAGATAATTTGATTATAATTGCATTTCCTTGCAATCCGGCAGCAGCGCCATTGATAAAACGCAGCACTAAATAGAATTTTATTATGATTGCAAGGGGAAAAAGTAAGCAAGCAATACATGCAGCTTAATTGGGTCTGTGGTATTATCTGCTAACTTTCTGAGGCGATTGTAAATTAAATTTCTGCGTTCTGCTGGTGGTAGATAGCGATGGGAAACTTTTAGGCAAGATTTATGCATTATACAAGTGGCGTAATTTTTGTTGAAATTTATACTTCAGTGCTCTTTTTAATCTCAAAATATACACAAGTGTAAACATAAATATTTACAGTCCTTGACATAATGCTTTCTTGCATGGTTTTTTAAGCATATATTATGTAGTTACAATTTACACTTTAGCAGGCATACAAATATATAACTATCTCTACAAGTAGTACTTGGACAGTACAGGATTTGTCTAATAATGGTGTTTTCTCTCAGTAATGCCATCACTAATTATGTACATAATGAAACTTATATCAATAACTTAAATTACAGGCCCTGTTTGCTAATTGACCTACTTTGAGTGATATTGTTTTTGAATTACATTCAGTTGAATCCCTGCTAGTAGAGTAGGATCATACTGTAAGCATGGCTGCATCTTCTCCTGTGAGCAGCTCTTATAGTTTAAGTGTAATGAATAGGGGTCAGTCGTCAGTAACCTGTCTATCAGAGATTCTGCAGGGAGAATGAACAGAAAACTTCACAGAATACAGCGTGTCCTCAAGCTCGCTGGCATCGGATAGCCGCCGCTTCGTCAGTGACAGCGTGTTCGATCATGTTAGACCCGGAGAGCCGCCAGTGGAGACGCCAGGACGGGTGAGGAATCGGGATGCGATGCAGCATGTCCTCATACTCTTCTGCACTAGCCATGGGGATCTATCCAAACACAAACGGACGTTGTGCATTTTCTTGGTGGGTGACAAGCTTGTCACTCCGCCGGACAGTTTCATCCACGAGACTAAGCTGGGAATTCTGATTTGGGGATATGCGACAGGTATTAGTATTGCTGCTCTCCACTTCCCTGGTGGTGCTGATGGGGAGGAGACTTGGAAACGCGTGCTGCGTGTTAGTTAGCAGTAGGACAAAAAACTTCTGCTGTTTCATCGAAAACTTTCTCTGGTTAGGCAAGTATTAGGCATAGTGCATCACAGAGAAACACTTGTAACACTATACATATTTTTAATAGGGAAATGGTGTGAAAATGAAATGAAAAATCAGCACTAGGCGACTAAGAATACACTGTACTTCATGCACTAATTTCCCAGTATATGCGGTGTGCCGGGGCGGTACGGTGGTGCAGTGGTTAGCACTCTTGCCTCACACCTCTGGGACTTGGGTTCGAGTCTCCGCTTGGCTTCCATGTGTGTGGAGTTTGCATGTTCTTCCTGTGTGGTTGTGGGATTTTCTCTGGGTACTCTGGTTTCCCCCCACAGTCCAAAGACATGCTGAGGCTAATTGGAGTTACTAAATTGCCCGTAGGTG
>JAODUD010000039.1:12126302-12137535 GCA_026784285.1 Stomatorhinus walkeri | reverse complement strand
ATACAGAGACAACAAAGTGCAAACACTGTGGGTAATACAGAGACAACAAAGTGCAAACACTGTGGGTAATATAGAGAATTTAGAGTCTAAATATGTGTTTGTGGGAAGTCCCGACCCGTGTGTTCTATGCATTTGACTGAAAGAGAATGAAAAAATGCATTTAAAAAATAAAGCAGAAGTACATCAGGATGTTATAAGTTTCTAATTTTGTCCAAAAGTAGAAAATATTAGTAGAATATGTAGTTTTTCTTGGAAACCCACGGACAGTGACATATTTTAACCAATTAATGATTTTGGCAGGATAGAAGTCACTGACCGTCTTTAGTTTTCATCTACGAGCCCCCCCCCCACCATACTCCTCCTCTGAAGGCTCTGGAGCTGCCCCTGCCCTCATGCCAGACAAATCCCGAACCTGAATCCTAGCCTTAACCCCAATGACAACCTTAACCCTAATGCTAAGCATATCCCTAACCCAAATATTAAACTCCATTTTAATCCCGACCCTACGCCTTGATTAGAGCCTAATGTTACCCTTAACCCAAAGGTCATTATTAACCCTGAAGCTTTAACCCAAACATAAACCCTAGACTTAAACTTAATGCCACATACACATAATCTTAACCCCTCACCCACACCCTACAATTACCCCTAATGCCAATAACCCAAAATCCACACGTTATCCTAATGCTAACCCATCCCTGGCATTTACTCTAATATCCACTCCTATATAACTCTAATAACTGCAATTCCAGACCTATCCCTTGACTCTGTTTCTCTCTAATGCTAAATCTAAGCTTAACCCCTAGATCAGGGGTGGCGACCCTGATCCATGGAGAGCCGCTGTGAGTGCGGGTCTTTGGGATGGCCTCTCAATCAGCCAATGAGAGTGGGTCTCCAGGACTGGAGATGAGAATCACTGCTTTACTATTGGCTGATTGAGAGGCCATCCCAAAGACCCGCACCCACAGTGGCTCGCCATGGATCAGGTTCGCTACCCCTACCCTAGATTTACCTTTCATGCTAAACCTATCCATAACCCTAACCCTTATTCTAACCATACTGATCAAGGTATTTGCCAATAAATTTGAATGGACATGAGAGAGTAAAATTAGGGCAGTCCAAGCATAGCTGCCTGACAACAATACACCTCAAACAAAATCCCACATGCAGCTTCACACAACTTAACATTCTCTGATCAGCCTGACTGCCACAGGAAGTGACATCACACAGAACGAGGGCGTACTCAGACACTGCTTTCGGTGATGCCCTTCGCCCATTGTAGAGAGTCACGTCTGCTTTTTTTGCTAGCTGAGTTATCTGTGAAGCATTCCTATTGCCACTCACACTTCCGGCAAATGTTATGAGACAGTTAGTGAAAATTGCACAGTGGCGATAATGTTTTTTTTTTTTCTCTCTCTGAAAATTTAAGCTTTAATTTTATATCGGTTGGTGAGGGTAGAATTTCTCTTTTGTTTACCCACTGTGCAAGCTGCAGAATCCCGCTGTCACTTTTGCAACATCCATTTGGGGCAGTTAATTGTCAGACACCAGACAAAGAGTGGATGGAATGCTTGATTTTTAAGGCAATTTATTTTAAGCAAGATTCAGAGCAGCGCACACTGATTGGGAGAAAACTTTGAAATCAGGGAAATTAAGCATTTAACTATCAACTGAATAAAACAACTGTGGCCCCATATGCAGATGCAGTATGAAAGAAACATGAAAGTGTACTTTGACATAAATGCATTACTTATGTTTTTTTATTCATTTTTTTCGGGGGTATTTCAGTAAACAGGAAAGGGAGGAGCCTTTACTCCCACCCCCTCGTACGCTGAGCTCCATAAACATGCTGAACGGCTGTGGATCAAGGGAACCTTTTAGGGCTCAGGCCACGCATGGCAGTTTTACTTACACAAAAATGTTATGATGGCACAATGATTGGTTCATAACCAATCTGATTGCAGAGGAGCTGGGTCCAAGCAACTAGAGGAGGCGGGACAATCTAATTAGATGTCTTGGTTCCACCTCTTCAAGTCGCTTAGGCCCAACTCCTCTACAATCTGATTGGCTATCTTCCTGATCCAATCATTATTCACTCTGTCTTCAGAACGTTTATATATAACTAAAACACCCACGAGTGCCGAGGCTTTGGACTGTGTCAGGCCTCATTAGGGGACCAGGTTACATTCATTCAGAGCTCCATTCCATTCAGAGCAGTGATTCTGTTTTTTCCCAAGAACAGCACATCACTTCCTCAGTGCACCATCCTTTCAAAGGTGTTTTGAGACTCGTAGAGGCAGACACTTTCACTTAAGTTTGTTAAAGGCTTTCAAGAAAAAAAAAAACCTTTATAGCCGCTTAGAGTCTCTTTCAACAAGGTGAACGCCATTGCATCTAGTTTCTGTGAAGCGCCCTCACACAAAGGCACATAAAACTTTATAAGGGCTGGCACTGCAGAGAGATGGCATGGATTAAAACGCCATGCTCGTTAAGATAATGAAACACAAAGGTGCAGAGCGTGCATTCCCACTTTATGCTCCTTTGTGTTTCCTTGCCACTTTGAAGCTCAGTTCACTTTTGGCTGCTATTAATTAGAGTCCTAGACATGAGGAGCATCTCTGCCAGCTTCATTGTGATACGTAATTGACATCAAATCACCTGTTTCTCTTATACAACCAGGTTCATCAAGAGCAAAAGTGCTTCCTTTCATATGTGAGATAGTAGTTAGGCAGGAGTTTTTTTTTTGGAAGAGATACAGTGGACCGAACGCTGTGAGAGTTATGCTGTCAGTTCTATCACTGTTTTTGCAGTAAGTGATACATTGTCCCCAATCTTTGATTGGATAACTGCAGCAGGACCACTGTAGCAACGTACTGGAATATTCTGTAAAACCAGCTTATGTTATTTTTTCTTGTGTTCCTTATGTTGTTCTGCCGGTACAGACGGGCATGATGAAGTAGGTTAAAAACGTCACTAACGATCCGACAATGAAAAGAACCACGGCACCATGGCTTGTCTGGGGGGAGTCCGGGAAAGTCCAGCATCACGGTGTTGCCGTTACATTAACCATTATTTTATTTCAAATTATGTGTGATGCCGTATTTTCCAGCAATTTACCCGGCTGATGTCATCGCCCGGGGTCAGGCAAGGCGGGGGGAGCCCCCTTCCCTGCTGCGCGCCTCCTGCGTCCTCTTTGTTCTGCCCTTGGGGGGTGAGAAGGGCCGTCTGGGCTGGTGAAGTCGGTCAGCGATGATGATTCAGCCCCCCACATGCTCCGGCAATGCTGAGATGGCTAATTGGGACAATCGGAGAATTCCCCGCGGGCTGCCTTGAAAGTAAGCAGGTGACAGGGGCCTGGAAGCTTAATAATTTTGTTAACGCTGCACCTTACTTAATGGTTCTGAAATTAGAATCCTCCCTCCCTAATAAATTTTACCACCAGGACCCACAATCTGGGGTGTGACATTCCCGGGCTGAATCTCAGTCCCACTCCAACTCCAGCACTGTCCACCAGACAGATATCGCCTAACACATTTTCAGCTCACTTTCAGGTCCAGGTGCCACAACTGAAGACCCATATCAGCAAAGTGCCTGATGCCATATCGCTCTGCACCCACACACACACACACACACACATTCAGACCTTTGCTTATTTATTTTTCTCCCCTGTCCACGCAGAAATGGAGCCTTTAGGTTTCATGTTTAATTGCTATGCGGCAGCAGGCCTGTCCCCAGACAGTTTCCATTAGCCCTGAACGAGGGAACTCTTTATCTGGCAAATGTACGGTTTGCTGCCTGGCCACTTGCGGCAGCGGTTTCTGTTCACAGTGAGCTACGTCGGACTCTCCAATAAGCTTGTTGACCAAAGTTCATTGCCTATTAATTAACCTGTGTCGGGGGTTGGAAATGACAGAATATAGCTGTAGACCACAGGATTCCCTATAAGACCATCTCGAATCTAGCAGAGATGACCTGTGACCTCTTTCTCAGAAATGCTAAGGAATCAGTAGCAGTTCTGCTTCTAAAATTAGAGTGAAAGGTTAAATCGAGGGCTCTTTAATGCTACCCTTTCTGGTCAGTCCACACAAGGTACACAGTTTCTGTTCACCATCGGCTCTCTACGTGCTGTTTTGTTTGTGCTGTACCACTGATGGAAAATAAATTATCGTGCTCGATGGCTCTATGAATGGCAAGAGCCAGCTGACCGGCTAGCCTTAAACGGAGCAGCACAAACATCTGCTTTGGTGAACGTTGCAGCCATCAGCGTCAGCATCCATGTTCCCATCTGCTTCGGCTTGGACGGCTGTGCCGACACAAAAAAGAACAGATTAATTTCCTGTATATCTGGTGTCCGATCGGCTCCCTTTGGACAGGATGAGGCGTTGGCTTTTCAGGTGTGTCTCGAATTTCCTTCCGCGCAGCGGAAAGTGCTGCAAATGTCCCGCCATCGGATTCACTCTTGTCAACTTTCTCCACCATGTCAGGTGATCGTATGTGTGTGTGTGTGTGTATGTTCAGATTCCACTCATTGTGGCCTTTTTTGTAGGGGGTACCAAAATTTTAGGGGAATTTTATTGTGTATCGCTGATGATGTACAACATACAATAAAAGCATGCGTCGTCTTCAGGTAGCAAAAACTATGAAGTTACCTGCCTGTGTGCAAGTGCATTTTCAGGTGGTTATTCTGTTTTTTAAACTATTAAAACTGGTAGTCATATAAATTCCAGAGAGCGGATAAAAAAAACCCTTCTCTTTTGGAAAAACTGTAAGGGCCTATTGGGGCAGAAGAATTCATTTATATCTATGGACATAACCCTAATCCGAACTATGACGACCGTAACACTTACCCAACCGTAACCATAACTGTCATGCCCCGATCGTCTGCTCCTTCCATGTGCCACGCCCCCTCGTTAACCCCGTGTGGAATCCCCTTGTTTCCCAGCTGTTCCTGATTGTTGTCATTAGTCCATTGTGTTTAGACCGTGTTTCCGTTTATTTCCTCAGTCCGGTGATTGTATTGTCAACCTGTTACTGTTTGCCTTGCATCTGATTAAACCCCGTGTTCCCCGATTCCTGGCTTCCTGTGCCTTTCTTACGTTCCGTGTCATGACAATAACCATAAGTAACACATTTTTAGTTTTTTGATTGCAGTCAGATTTTTATGAAATTGAGTTTCCACTGTGAAGACTGGAAGGGAGGGCTAGGCGCTACTGAAAAATATTTCATCATGATAAGTATTTTCATATCAAATTACATTGATATTTATCACGATATAATTCAAGACATTTTTTTTTGCTTGAAATTCCCTTAAAATTGCTCTTCAACAGATTCAGAACATGAAAAAAGTACCAATTTGAATGGAGTGGAAACTGAATTCTAATTTTAGTAAATTAATTCTAGGAAAATTAATTTTGTCATAGTGTGTAATACTAGACAACACAGACAGTATGTTGCTAGATATTTTTTCTTTGGCTCCCTCGCTGTTCATTCCTGGGAGCAGCTTTGACTAGGACTAGGCATTTGGCCCTAGAAGTGATATCACAATATTTTAAAATATTTTCACAATATTAATATTTATCACATTATTCTTTAACTCATATATTAAAAAGTGACAGGCATAATGAAAAATATTTTTTTATTGTACTTTGATGCCTTAGTGTAAAAATATTGTGTTATGACTCAATTTTCTAAGAAAACAAGTGTTTAGGCCATATCACGCTAATCACGATATTCAAATTGATGATAATATGAATGTCCATAATCACAGTACGATTTTTTATTGTTATTCTGTATCACCTAGCTCTTCCTCAAGGACAAAACAACAGGTTTTTATAACATTGTTGGGATATTTGGTCCCAATTTGGTAAATATTTCGTAATTTTGCCAAAGGTACCAGACATGGTGTGCAGAAATAAAGAGACGGACACAAAAGTGGTTGACAAGCTTTGGGGACCACCCTTTCTATCCGATGGGGCAGTTCTCCCAAACAGTGTCCTTGGGCTGCGGTATATCAGCAGCTGCAGCAGTTCTCCTGCACCATCTGGTGATCACCAGTGCCTAAACATCGTCCACGGTGTCCCACTGGGAGTGCTAGGCATTGGTCTTTGTGCTGGAGGCTGAAATTGCTTCCCAGCCCAGTCCATGCCTTGTCCAGCCACTCCCTCGCCCTCACCAGCACGAGGTGACTGCTCTGCTCTGGGATTAGCTGCCAGTGATTGGTGTCCTGGCGGGCCTGATTGTCCAGTGATGTACTGTGTAGCCTTCTGGGGTAACACTAGACCTCAACGACGAACTCCACCCATGGACCACCTGTCCCATCGGGTTGCAGAAGCTCAGGAACCAGGTAAAGGATGAGTCATCTGTTCACGATTAGAACTGCCAATCACAGAGGTAGGGATGGAAGTTCTTGCAAGCCTACACTACACCTAGGAGTTCCTGTCGGGTTACGCTGAGCTTGGCTCTTGCCTACTTAGGTTTTGGCTCAACCACCCACCCGGTTCTGGTTCCTGCATGTGAATGCGCTGTGCATGGGCCCTCATTGTTAGCATCCGTATCAAGGATGAATAGAAGGTAGGAGTCAGAGAATGCTAACACAGGAGCCTTGTGAGTGCCACACGGAGCTGGTTAAAGCTCCCAGTGCAGGCGTGTGTCCATACAAAATCACTTCTAGTTGTGCAGTGGCTTTGCAATGCTGGTGAAGTCCTTTATGAAGCGCCAATATTACTCTAATTCCAGGAAGCTGTGCAGCTTCGCCGCAGTCCATGGAGCGGGCCAGTCCCGCACAACTGCAGTTTGTTTGCGACAGTGGCCACCGCCTCCCAGCTGATTATATGGCCCCGTAAGTCTGTCTCTCGCTGGAGCAGTGAGCACTTCTGGGGTTCAGCCGCAACCCTGCCAAACGAATCACCGAAAAACGCAATTTTTCGGTTCTGCACTGCCCCAGCAAAGTCTGCAGCATGGATTAGCTGATTGTTGAGGTAGAATGATGCACTGGATTGGGGAGTCACATGCCAGGACATGCTCAGTCAGACTCTCAAAGGTGCCCAGCTCATTACACATGCCGAACGGCATAAATCCGAAGTGCTACAGCCCATGATCAATGGCACAACACAGCCTTGTATCAATGTAAAAATGTGACAACTCCTCCTTCTTGGTGATAAGAACTGCTGGAGCTGCCTAGGGGGTGTTGGATGACCCCATGAGCTTTGTCACTGCCATGTCTCGAATCTACTGCTCTACCTCTTTCTACTTCGCCTAAGTGCAGATACCAATGGATAGGCAGGGTGTCTCCTGTGCTAATGTTTGCTGTACAATGGTAGTGTGCTGGCAGTCTTCGTTCCTGGTAGCGAAGGTGTCCAGGTCAAGCATGAGCTTGTCGCACTGCTGTGCTATCTAGTACTGACCGTGGCACTGCCACAACTCATGGACAACTTGTATTGTTTCAGGAGACTGCCTCGCCATGGTGCTACTGTTCCCTGTGGTCCTGGCCCGGGGTGCGCCTGTGTCACTGGTGGAGACTATCCCCCGGGAGCTACGGATCAGCCTCTTCCCTCACTTGAAGGATGTCCTTCCACCTCTCTTCCTCTGGTGCTGGTGCTGGCCACTGCTGTTGAGCCTGAAGATAAACATGTCTATACCGAGGTGGAGAGTTTAGCTGGATGTTCCTAGGCAGCTTAGTATCCCATACACTAGGCAGTCAATATACAAGCCACAGGCCCCTTGAGCTGGTCCACTCAGCTGCAGGGGCTGGGCTAGCACGTGTTGTGGGTGCTGCCACCCATCTGGCTGTTGTTCCAGGTGAGGGCGCAGTGCACAAACAGGGCAGTTTCAGATATTGTCCCAGCTCCCTGAAGAGGAGACAGAGTGGGTGCCACTGACAGCGAGGTTTCTGGCTAGGCATAGGACCTACGGCACACACGTCTTCGCTCATCTCCTCTTCCTCGATGCTCTTCATTGTGCTCCGGTCTGGGCAAGGCACTGTATCCCTGACTTCCTCAGCCTCCTCTGCCTGCTCCATGGCCGCTGTCAGTGTGGCTGGTTTCAGTAGGTGCATATTCTGGCTGGGGAAGTGCTGGCAGGAAAGTGTGGAGGTCCAGTCACCTGAAGGAAGTGAGGGTAGCCCCGTCCAGCACGTAGTCCTCCAGCTCAGACACGAATGCCGTCAGACTTTCGCTAGCAAGCAGCCGCCTTTCCCCGAGCTGTTCCCTCACCTCCTCTGTGGGCTGCTGCCAGTCGAACTGCCACTCCAGTGTGATGATCAGGGCACTGCGAAACCCCTGATAGAGCGGCTTAGGAGAGCTCGTAGTGCCTTCCCTTCCAGCGACATCGCCAGGTGACCCACCATCTCTTAGGGGGACCAGCTGCTCTGCCAGCCGGACCTGGACGAGGTAGCGTTCCAGGAGCCCTTTTCCATTGTACTGGGGCAGCTTTGGGGGGGTCATTACTGTGTCATGTTAGCTCTATCGATGGGGCAGGCAGGGGGACGCTAGCGCCGTCGGGTAGCCTCGGAAAGTCTCCTTAGGTTCGCTAACACCCCAAGCTATTTACATTATATACAATTGGCACCAGTCCAGCATGCACCCATGCTGCCTGATAGATACCCCCCGTGTCACAATATATTTAACTATGTACACACACACACAAACACACACAACCACACATGCCTGTGCACACACTCCTAATCATATCAAGTTCAGGTACAGGTTTCATCTAGTAGGCCCCTTTGGGACTCATTAGCCACTTTTGTCATTTGTTTGAATAGATATAGCTCTCCATTGCACTGAGTAAACGAGATTGTTTTCTGCTGTACTGATGCCTTTCTTGAGGATTTTTTGTGTGGAAACAAAATAATATTTCATGTAAATATACTCAGCCTTCTGTAATCATGTCTCCTTCCAGAATGTCACAGTGAGCTTGGAGCATAACCCCAGAACACTGGGCAAGGTTGGTGGTGCTCCATAGGGGACGTCCATCCAGAACAAGGCAACACACTCACACTATATTCATCCAACTCACATTTTCTTCACAGTGGGGAGAAACCAGAGTATGAAGAAGAAAGCTACAGAAACACAGGGACAGCATGGCAGCTTCACGCGCTCAGGCCCCAGCCCTGTAGATGTGAGACTACAGTGCTAATCATCATAAATGTGAACATGCATAAACACACACACAAGATTTTTATTTATGTTTTTGCATGTTACCTGTGAATCAGGGCTCACAGAAAGTCTTGGATGTATAGGTTTTATAACAAAAAATCATTACTTTATTCATTTGTCTAAATTAAACTACAGGTTGTTTATAATATATTATAATAAATCATTATAAGGTTATAAACAACCAGTAGTTTAAAGTGAAACATTAATTTCAAATAATAAATTGAAACCAAAATTATTGTTCTAAAAGAACTTTTTTTGAATTAAAAAGTTCATTGACAAGCAGTCTTATTGTGTGCTTTTTACTTTGAGAAACCACCACAATAACATAAAACGCAAAACTTTTGTGTTCATTATCTCTTTGGGAGCCGGTGACTACAATAACAATTAACAGGAAAATGGCAAGAAAATAACTGAATGAGTCAGTCAAAAAATTATGACAGTTAATAAAAACAAAATGTCTGTGTGGAACTTATATACAGATGTTGAACATTGCTTGTCAATTGACTTTTGTTGAGAAACCAATAATTTAGCAACATTTCTATAGAATCAAGCAAGCGCCCCAAGACTTTCCTTGAGCAATGTATATCTTATTTTGTCAGTAGATACATTTTATTATTGATTTTTTTATACCTGTCCGAGGCTATGACAGAGGAACCCAGCTTACACAGCATTGAGGCACTCTCATGTGCGAAGAAAGAGACATGCGTTTGATGAAAAACCGACAGCTCAGTGGACTGCTGCCCCCTATCCCCCAGGAGAACTAACTTCACTCCCTTACCGTCCGCCCGACCGCCTACAATGTAGAACACACTCTGTCATGCTCCGTGAGTCCTAGTCTGACTCCCGAGAAAGTCGTACTGCCTGATGGGAAAGTCAGTTGGTAAACATGGGTAGGTGGAAGTTCTGGAAGCCCATCCGCCAGGCTCAGTTGCCCCGCAGGACGCTCCCACTCTGTTATATATTCCTTTCCTGTCGTTCTTATTTTTCCAAGCAGCGCCATAAAGGTCAGAAACATGTGGTTGGAGGAGCGATGCGTCAGCTGTGTTATTTATTCCCCTCTTCTGCATAGCAGTCCTGTCACCGCTGAGCTGCACAGGGCCATTGAAGACGTTGTGTAAGCAGCTGTTAAAAGTCCGGATTCTCAGACCGGCGTGCTTTCCGCATGCATGTTTGCACTTATGGAACCCTTTGACTTTTCATTTTTTCTTTAAGGCTTCTATGGTTTGTGCACTTGTTTTGCTTTTGAGGATGGCTTACGCAAACACACTAAGTGCCAGTGCACAGATACACAGTCGATGCCCTCAGATCCGGTGCTTTAATCAACATTTTTCATTCAGCTGTACACATATGAACGGGTGCCCTCTAGTGGAGTAAGTTGGCAGTGACAAATTCAGGAAATAGTGCATATTAACCCTTTGACAGCCTTTAGCAGAATTCAAAAGTGCAATTTCCCCCTTTTTTCTTCGTCAGCACAACCATGGGTTTCTATAGTTGGATCTGTGTTGTAAGCATTCCCTTCTATTCAGGGGCCATTTCGAGGACAGTCATCACTCCATAAGACAGTAAAGAACTCTTCCTATGAAAAGTGCCCTCGTTTTGGAAAATGGTACACATTTGATTTGCCGGCGCCGTACCCCACACACTTCGCAGGAAATGCGTGTGTGTTTACTGACCCCTGTGTTCCCTGCTGCCCAAGAGGCTTCACAAATGTCCGTGAGCGATGAGAGACGGCACGGTGCTTTATGTTTCCATGATCAAAAATCAGAGCCATTATTTGGTAGTAACAGGGGAATTGTGAAGACTCTCTAATTCAGAGAATGGTAATTGCTAAAATGTCTTCTATCAGAATGAATGTGTCGTGCGATACGGACTATGATTGTGTGTGTGCACGTGCATAAATGTGCCCTGCGATGGACGGGCACCCCCTCCAGGGTGTTTCACAGCCGTGTTCCCTGTGCTGCCTGAGAGAGCCCCCAGCCTGGGACCCTGAACAGAAAATTTACTTAGGGGATGGATGGATGGATGAAATTCAGTATATGCCATGAAATTAATAAATGTCATAAATAAATAGGTAACAT
>JAODUD010000039.1:12105235-12115772 GCA_026784285.1 Stomatorhinus walkeri | reverse complement strand
AGGTGGTGGAGCCACACACGTAAAGAGAACAGGTGTGGAAAGGCCTGCACTGGGATCGGATATTAGCGGCTGAACTCCAGGGCCCCACAGACCTCGACTTTATGGCATGATTGAGAGCAAGGTGAGGTCAACAGCACCACCCTGGGACACCCACATATTCATACATATCAAGAGCAGACACACTGTTTTGAAATTCTATGCATTTTTGTTAAATCTCAAGACAATTCACAAGATTTAGCTATGTGACAGCTACGTTCATAATACTAATTGCCTTTCAGTGGTAAAATGCACATTATACGAAACAGCTGGCGTTAAAAAACATCCAGACTGAGCAGACATTTTAACGTCCACCTAAGGAGCAGCGGTGACAGAGACGCTGTTTATTTATTCAGGGAATTGTGCATGCAATGAGGATTTCCTGGTTTGTTATTCAATGGCACCTGTGGGCCAGGCGTTTAATCATGTTGTGTCTGAACCCAGCACAATGCTCCAAGGCCACTCCGGAATCCCCCCCCCCCTCCCAGCCCCCAGAAGAGAACTGCGATGAAGGATCAGAATGTGAGTGTCTGGCGCTGTCCGGCTCCCCACTGAATTCACAGCAGTTACCTGGATCAAACAAGGGAGAACAGTCTGTGAAATAAGCAATGGAGCTGCAGGCATTCCCACAATTAAGAGCAGGAGTGGCGGAGTAGGCCTCACTCGCTGCTGATTTGTCGAGGTCCTACTGCACGCAAAGCTCACTGGGTTAGCGCTGATAATTGTCTGGAAATTTCCATTCAAGAATGGTGTAGGATTATGATAAACAAATGGGGTGATGAAAATCAGGACTGATATTCTTACCCATTTTGAGCAGGTTGATGTGAGTTGCTGATGCATACCATAGAAATGGATAGGTGAGTAGATCCGTTTTAGTGTTGCTGAAATCATGCTAGCTGTCCTTATGTGCTCAGAATGGTAAAGGTAGACTATTCCTATTCTCGCTTTGCTTATTAGGCACAAAGGCTTCTGCCAGAAGCTTCCATTGGCCAGCCTTGAAAAGCCACATGACATCACGTGGTTTTGGCCTGCGCTTGGTTGCGTGTTACCACGGTAGCACGAAGCACCCCCGCGAAGGCAATCCTGTGAAGCAGAGGTCTGGAAAGAGCTGGGGACAGAGCCATTGAGTGCCGCTGTCATCCTAGAAAGCGTTCCAGTCCAAAAGAAATGCTTCACATTTTGCCCCTTCAACTGATGGAAATCATGGCAGCTTTGACGTCTAAAGACTTGTCCAGGCATATCTGGGGTCTGGCAGACAGATTATGCTGAGTGCACAGTTAGCGTGGCAGGCAGGTTTAAAGGCAGCCCAGGGGGGTCCTGCTTCAGGGACGGGGGCCATGCTATGACTTCTGCTCAAGGCCAGGGCAGCACAGGGATGCTCGTGTAAATCCATAATGAAGCAGTCACACCATTTCACTGCACTGACTTTCCTACAGTGAGTTTTCTGACATCTATAAATACAGTAGCCCCTTTGTATCCAGGGGTGACATGTTCCAAGACCGTCCGCAGATGGCTGAAAACACATATAACTGAAGATGGCTGAAAACACATATATATATAGCAGGATTTTCCTCTCCGTAAATATGGTAAAGTTTGATTGATGAATCATTCACATTACCAACATTAGATACAGTAATAATAATGTACATTGTACATTATAATATAACACTGTACAGTACTACATTGTCTCGAATGAAAGGATTTTGACTTCTTAGCCTAATTCTCAAAAGACAATAGAGAAATGAAGCAATGTGATCTATCAAGGGATGACAGAGCAATGAAAATGGTGCTTTTTATACTCCTCGAAGATACCCCACAAAGGATGAAAGAGCAATGAAAAAACATATTGTTTTTTGTTCACATTTTACAGTGAAAGATACTGTATTGTGTACCTGTATATGACCTGTATTGTGTACCTGTACATGACCTGTAAAGGTGGGCTGGCAGATTTCATCACGGTACAGCCTGTACTTGTTTGCATGTGGTTTGAAATCTATGAACTGATAATATCATGCACATACAGGTCACGAACTTCAGATCCAAAACCAGAACTGGAAAAAATGATTGTTGGCGCCCGACAGAGTTGTATGAGTATTTCTTCAATTGTTAATCTCTGGCGATTTTCACGACAGTCTCTAGAGTTTAGTCAGAATGGTGCAAAAAACAAAATCCACCCAGTGAGCAGCAGTTCTGCAGACAGAAATGCTTTGTTGATGAGAGAGGTCAGAGAAGAATGGACAGATTGGTTTGAAGTAACAGAAAGGCTACGGTAACTCAGACAACCACTCTGTACAATTGTGGTGAGCAGAGAAAAGCATCACAGAAGGTACAATGTCAAAGAATGAGGCAGATAGGCTAAAACGACAGAAGAGCATGTCAGGTTCCACTGCCATCAACCAAAAACAGAAAGCTGAGGCTGCAGTGGGCGCTGGCTCACCCAATCTGGACAGACTGGAAGACTGGAAAAACGTAGCATGGTCTGGCGAATCTCAATTTCTGCTAAGGCACACAGATGGTAGGGTCAGAGTTTGGATCCAACCTGCCTCGTGTCAACAGTCCAGGCTGCTGGTGGTGGTGTAATGGTGTGGGGAATATTTTTCCTGGCACACGTTGGGCCTTTTAATACCAATGGGCTTGAATGCCACAGTCTATCTAAGTATTGTTGCTAACCATGCACATCCCTCTGTGGCCACAAATTGCCCCTCGTCTGATAGCTCATTTCAGCATGATCATACACTATGACACAAAGCAAAAGTCGTCCCGCACCGGATGCCCGAACATTACAGTGAGTTCAGTGTGTTTCGGCCCCCATTTCAGTCACCAGATCGGAATCCGATAGAGCATCTTTGGGCCGTGGTAGGATGGGAATGGCAGCAGAGCATGCATGTGCATCAGACAAATCTGCAAAAATTGCATGATGCAATCATATCAGCATGAAGCAGAATCTCAAAAGAATGTGCCATGAAGAACTGAAACAATTCTGAGAGAAAAGGCAGGGCCTCCCCAGTAATGGTGTGATATTGCTAATTATTCCTAATCAATGAGGAATGAGGGTAATACTACAGAACTGTGGTAATATACTATAGTCACAATCAATATAAGTAAAGATATTGCCCTTTGTGTGTGGGTGTTTGTGTGTGTGTGTATTTAGGTGGGAAGCGAATGACCAAATTAAATACTAAGCTGTAAATTCAAAGCCGGGTGAGCACCTTTACCATGCGCTCTTGTTCCTTTTCCCTCCAAAACCACACATGGCAGGTCCTGTGCACGTCACATTGCCGGGAACAGCCAGGCGTGCGCATCACATGGGACCGCAGCACGGCGCGCTGAAGCATGTCGCTGCAAAATGGGCATGACAGCCGACGCAGAGGAGTAACAAAGGGGCAGGACCTGAGTCCTCACTAATGCAAGCGCTCTGGATGGAAAAGCCAGCTTAGGCGCTGGGCCCGTCTCACATCCATGTTATTCCCGAGGCCCAGTATCCACTGCACTCTCCCAGCCTGATTTGAGCAGGTGGCGTGATTATTATTACCAATGCCCCAGGCAACAAGGTGAGGAAACCGTTCGTAATGTGCATAGCAGGCAAGAGGGAACACTATACTGGGAATGAACTGCTCGAACACTTAAAATCAGTGCACGCAGGGTCAGACCGATATTGCTAAGAGCCTTAAAGAAGCACTGAATTAAAAAGCTTCTGGAAACATTTTTGAACTGCTCAACAAATCCAACTTATTGGTATTTGCTGTGCATTTCCGTCTCTAGACTTCAAGTGTGACTTAAGATAATTCATTCCACCTCCTCAATTCTTTTCACCTGCAATTCAAATAAAACTGTTCCATAACCCATAAATGAAAATAAATAATATATTTAATATATTCCTGTCACAGATATAGTGTATGATGCACTTCTGGCATCAACATTAATCAACCTGTGGTCAAACATAGATAATATTGTAATGCTATTAACTTTTTTTCTACACAGGATTTAATTTATCTGTAATTTAAGGCCAATTTGTAATTTTTATAAATTTAATTATATTATATGAACTAGTCCCAACATTTCATCTTGAAGTCATTAGATTTTAGATGAGCTTTGGCAGATTACCCTCTGCTGCCTGTGATTGGCTCCAGGGGTTTGACGTTTTCTTCCATTGGACAAGGAGTTATAAAAAATGGATGGCCGTATGGATAGATGGATGGATTCTCAAATAAAATTACCTTGAATTTAATTTCCTTGGAGATTCATGTTGCTTTCAAAATGTAAACTGCAGGAAACTAAAATTCTAGAAGAATAGTTGAAAAAATCACTTAGCGGCAGGTCTGCAGTCAATAATAGTGACCCTTCATTCAAACACAACCACGTCATGCTCTTGTATTCTCACACTGCGCTATTAGGGCATCCTGTTATTAATGACTTTGTCCCTGTTATACAAAGAAAACATTCTTTAAGATTCCATTTCCATACGTCTTTTTGCAGCTGTTCATTTGGTTAGACATTGTTTTGTCCCCCCATCGCAGAAGGTGGTTAGGAAAAGTGGAAAATTTAATCAGCAATCTTTTTTTTTTTTCCTGTTGAATTCCCTCATGAGTTCTGAAAGTCAAACTGCTCATTTTCAGGGGAACGAAAGGAAAAAAAGACAGGAAAACATAGGCACGACAGAATCACTACCAGAAATCATTCACTGGTGAAAGGACAATTAATCAAAGCTAAGTCGCCATTCACTCCTGCCGCAGGATAATGTTGAAACGCGGAGAATGAGTGACCCACAGAAATGTCCATAAATTAGTGCACAGGTGTCCTGCCTTGTGATGTCATGGTGCCATACACATTCGCTTAAGGATGGGGGAAATTGCCTTTCATGAATGCAAAGCAGTAAAGATATATAACTCACAAGAAGATGGTGCCCAGAGAGGTGGACAATCTCAGCCCCCAAGGGTGACAAGGGTGGGGAGTTTAATGCTCTCCCCTCCTCCAGCTATAGCCATTAGCTCGATTTAAGACTGACGGCACACCTCATCTATCAATTTCCACCCATCCATCCATCCATCCATCCATCCACTACTCTTATAGGAGCAAATCAATGCATAGGCTATCCAAATCTAATGCCTAAGACCCCTGCAAAATCAGAGGCCCTGCCTCGGGGAAAAGTATAACGGTTAAACTTATTAAATCTGGCCCATCCACTGATGTAATTTTCTCCCCCAATCAGCAAATTTTATCACTAGCACCCCCTGGTAATGGTGCATCAATACACATTTTCTTGTTTTACTTCTGGCTCCAAAAATGCACCTACTTGGTCCCATCCATGTCACTCTAGATCCTCCAGAGAATTTAATCTACCAGTTATCTGTAAATTAAGATATGACAGCGTTTTGCATTTTATTCAGCTACTATGACAGCAACATAATATTCAGCAACAAAAGCCTGGATGGCAGTAGCACCTATGTTACATTGTTGTTTGCAGGCTGTGCATTTAGACTCAGACGGAAATAGAGATGGATGTGGTGTACCAAAGACATATTCCATTAATGGAATATTAACATGCAACCCAAATCACCATATATGTTAATGTGTTAATTACCCAGCGAGTACCTTGGGAAAATCTTCTTATGCACATTTTACATTCTGCTGCCTGTTAAAAAACAGCCACAAAATGCATTAGAGGTAAATGAAAATTTTGAAAGACGCCACATAAGTCTTTCCTTCCTCGAGTCCGCACTTGCCCCTCTCGTCAAGATAAGAGCACTGAATCATTCTGGGTAAGTGTCTCTTACCTTGGCACAGCAGTATGATGACAGTCGACAGTGGTATCTGTGTATCCATGGTTTCCTTATTCTATCTCAGAATTGCACAAGCTTTTTCAAATCATTTAGGGACTGTCTTACCAAAGCACATAATAACGTATTTGAGAGATATCTGGGTTGTGTAGCAAGCACAACCATGAAACCAGGGGTGCATTATTGCACGGGCTATCTTTCAGTGTAGCCTAGGGCCCCTCCCCGCCTCGGGAAAAGTGGAGAAAATGGCAAGATGTCCATGCTGATGTCAGCCTCAGACCTTCAGCTAAGTGAATCTGCCCCTGTATGTCATAGATTCTTGGCAACAATCGACAGGAAATGTGGATGGTGACTGGGCAGAGATGGTGCCAAACCCAGCATGTCCGTGAGCTCAGTTAAAAACGTCATGTCTTGACTAGGACCGATGGGAATCCAAATGCTCAGCTGGCTGTTGTGGACCCACTTTGTGATCCAGATCGCTTGGGCTGAAATCAAACATAACACCCCGATGTACACAAATCACAGAGGATAAGGAACGCATAGAACGAATGAATGTGGATAATCGTGGTCAGCTGACTCTACTTACCTGTGGCGACACCCACGAACAGTACCGTACACGTGTTCATTGCAGGAATGTACAACCTTGGCTGTACAGACATTTCACAGCAGGATTTTAATTCCACAACAGTTACATTCATTTATGACGCACGTTGGGCTTTAAAGCATCATTAAAATTGCATTTATACAGCATCTGCACAGACTGCTAGCAACAAGGTTACTTAGTCCTAGTACACAACAGGTCAGTAGACCAGTCTGGTCAGACTGCCTTTCTCAAATTTACATGTGCCCAATGTCTCTGGACCAAAAAATGTCGCTGGCACTTATTTCCTTGGATAGGAATACGTATGTATCGATTCCTCGTCCTCTATCTTGTCCTGGCATAACATGCCTGGTTGCAGTTGCTAGCGAAAGAAGAAAAAAAAAACAGACGGAAAAGCCACCTTGTGGCATTTAAGGCCTTACAGTTGGCTGGGAACGTACCATTATTTTCTTGTACTTTTTCATTTACATTTCAACTAATGTTTACTATAATTGGCTTGTCAGGGTTGGTTAGTTTGTTTTGATGAGGCCCTCTGAAATGTTTACGGCAGAGACTCAATAACCTTTTAATCCCTTTTAATCCATTGGGGAAAAAAGTATGCTCCTATACTCTTAAGTGTAAAAATTAAACAAACACACAACGGGTCCCACCATGGTACTTTACTGCATCAAATGGTCTTAATGCTGTCTAGATGGCGCAGTAATGGCTGAAGGGGGTCAGGATTCGCTCAGCGTCCGATGTCAGTGATGATTTGATTAAGGGTTTGAAAGAATAAACCCTACTCTTTGACAAGGGTGGATTTAGGCTGCAGCAAAAAGGACAATTAAATGTAATTACCGGTTCTGCTGAACCGCAAGTGTCCCAGCTGTGCAATAAAAGGCACCCAAACAAACGCTGGAAATACAAGGCAGCGACATGAACCCTGAGCCGCTTCGCCGGCCCGCAAAAAAATCCAAGCGATGCTTGTTGCTGATTTAATGCATTACATGAAATGTGGAATTCTTTTTATTGAAACATCCTGCTCACAACGTGCCAACCATTTTCATAGCAGGTGCCCCCCCCTCCAGGCCTGAAGGTGAGTCGGGGGTGCCTGTGTGTATGTATTTCTGTGTTCTGACTTGGTTTTCACAGTATTCCAGTCCACAGAGAGCATCGGTGTCATTTGATATACACAAAGCTAGTTTTTTTTTCAGTTTTTTTTTGCATCCTCTCTGTCATTCATCCCAGAAAACAATAAAACTTCACTCTCTTCCATGGCGGTTCTATTTGCTTTCTGTTCTTGATAGTCCTTAAGGGATAAAGCCATAATTAAGTGCTAGTAAAAAGCATACCTTTATAGCATTGTCTATTGCCTCTTATACCTCCCTCACCTCTCTCTTGGCACCATGACACATTAAGAAAGGCAAAGCTACACAATGAAGTACAGTCAGTTCCATCTGAAGACACCCTTTAATACTAACAAAAGCTTTCACAGGTAGAGAGGAGTCATCATATTAACCTTTTTTTAGAATTTGTAAGACCACTTGGAATACATGTGGCGAGACAGATAGACTAACAAAAATGTTTTAATTAAGACTTCCCAGTGCGTCACGGCTAGTCTGTCGGTATGAAAGGAGGCATTTGCAATTTTAGCATTTGCCAGTTTGGGTTATGGTGAGTGGCAAAGGATATTATACGCTAACATCAGGAGTGTCAGTAGGCTTGCTGCTTCATGTTTACCATCATAAACTAAGCCAGTGTTTCCCAATCCAATCCTTGGGGACCCGCAGCTGATCCATATTTTTGCTTCCTCCAAGCTCCCTTCCAGTCAGTCCACATTTTTGCTCCCTCCGAGCTCGCTTTCAGTCAGTCCACTTTTTTGCTCCCTCCGAGCTCCCTTCCGGTCAGTCCACATTTTTGCTCCCTCCGAGCTCCCTTCCAGTCAGTCCACGTTTTTGCTCCCTCCGAGTTCCCTTCCAGTCAGTCCATGTTTTTGCTCCCTCCAAGCTCCCTTCTGGTCAGTCCACATTCTTGTTCCCTCCGAGCTTCCTTCCAGTCAGTCCTGGTTTTTGCTCCCTCCAAGCTCCCTTCCGGTCAGTCCACTTTTTTGCTCCCTCCGAGCTCCCGTCCAGTCAGTCCACATTTTTGCTCCCTCCGAGCTCCCTTCCAGTCAGTCCTGGTTTTTGCTCCCTCCAAGCTCCCGAGTGACAAACGTGGACTGTCTGTGGACCCCCCAAGGACTGGATTAGGAAACATTGAACTAAACACATGTGTTTCCTTGGCTCCATATTCCTGACGTTGCTTTTACATTTTATATTACACTACATGGCCCAAAGTACACAGAGGTACCCCCCCGCCCCCCTATTGATTACAAGTATTGGGTAATTAAGCCACACCCATTGATGACACAGGTGCATAATGAAGCACACAGTCATATGATATTTAGATTGCCATACAGAAGAGGTGAGCGGCTTTCAACTTCCAAATTTCACCAAATTTCTGCCGTGCTACAGCTGCCCTGATCGTCTGCATGTGACGTGATTGTGGAAACATCAGGGAGCAAATTCTGCTGTGGAGTGGAGGTCATACAAACTCACAGAAAGTGACCTGATCACCCAATATCAACACCCAACCTGAATGGCACTAAATCCCACCAGCAATGTTCCAACATCTAATGGAAGGCCTTCCCAGACCAGCAGAGGCTGTTACAGCAAGGAAGAGGCAACCAACTTCATATTAATACCCTTTTATTCTTTGTGAGATGTTGAGCAGGCTGGTGCCCTAATACTTTCGTCCATATACAGTCTACAGGGAGCCACACAAAACATTTTGAAGCTTAACTGCAGTATAAACATGCAGCCAGTTTGGCACGAATCACTAATACATGCTACTACAGTGGAGAGCTGTATTTCCTGGACGGTGCATTTCCCTGATTTGGGGTTCTACCTTAGCATAGTAGTGATACGCCTGTGACTAACTCAGCACAGATTCTAGCACCATTCCCATTCTGGGGTTGGTAAGGATGGTCCCCATAGCCATGCCCCAGTGCAAAAGGACTGGGCCCAGCAGCTGTGTGATGAGACCAGCAGGCCCTCCTTGGGACCAAATCTTGTATGATGTTTTCTGGATAAGCTGGAAGAACAGGAATAGTAAAACATAACATTGATACTTTATTCATCCCTGTGGGGAAATAGCCCTTTCATGTATTCCATCGTGTTGTTTGTGAGACACACAGACAGATGCATAGGTGGGAGTAAGCATGGGGTGGGGGTCACAGTGAAGGGTTAGCCAGCATGCTGCCCCCCCCTTGAGCCATTAAGGGCACCAGCTGCCTGCCTGCCTTGGGGTTTGAACCAGTGACTATGCGATCACTGACTGAGCTGAACCCACACCCCTCCTGCTAGGCCACAAGCTGCCCCCCCAGGCTTGTTTCATTGAGCCTACCTTTATTCCATCGATCATATTTCAGGTTCCCCTTTGCTGTTTTAGGTTGGAGCCATAGTTCCATCTCCTTGTTGGTTCCTCTGCACTGGTTCCTCTGCACTGGTTCCTCTGCCCTGCCAAGTTCCCTTCCTTCTCATCCTCTGCGGTAACCAGTGCTTCACACTTGAGTTTTTCCTTCTACATCTCATCCTGGAGTTGACCAACCAACGAATGCAGGAAGTCAGCATGGTTTGGTGTGATACCACTTTTATCCGTGTTCCTTTCAGGACCTTGGAATTATTAAACTTAGTTATGGAATGGTCATAACAAGGCCCGCTTTTCCCTTGGCATCTCTGTACGAACAGCCCTTTTTAATAAAATATATTAATTTAGCTACCCACCCCATCCAACAATTACTGCTGATTATTGTCCATCCATCCATCCATCCATCGTCTGAATGCACTTTTGGGTTCAGAATTGTGGGGAGCTGGATCCCAGAAGCCACAGGCCCAAGGGAGGGAAGAACCCAGGAGTGACTGTAACCAAAGTCAGCCAAACCATCCCTGGAAACAAGAGGCAGCAACACACCACTGTGACACCGTTATTATATGTTATTATTATTATTATTATTATTATTATTATTATTATTATTATTATTATTATTATTATTATTATTATCCATCACTTTCTAACTGTTTATCTTGATCAGGGTTGCTTGGGG